>APFE030959647.1:24395-107775 GCA_000404065.3 Pinus taeda
ATACTATATTTTCAAAGTTTGAACACTAAATTTATATAACTCAAAGTTTCAAAGTTCAAACTCAAAAATAGTTAAGAGTGAAGAGTCAAGTCATCAATATCTAGTGTCGCAACTCAAAAATGAAAAATTGATAGTGAGCACTAAAAATAAAATGATAAATCAGCATCAAGGACTCAATCTCAATGATTAGTCCTCTACTTTGGGTTGAAATGAAATGAGCTTTTAACTTTAAGTTTTGCCTTTCATGACTTTTAGGTTTAGGCTTTTAAGTTTTAGTTATTTAGTTTTAATTTTAATTTTTTTTTTGACTTTTAAGTTTTAGTTATTTAGTTTTAATTTTAGTTAAAAAAAAAAATTAATGGTTTTGATTTTTGAATTTTTGATTTTGAATTTTGAATTTTTAAGTCTTATTAGACAAATTTAAAGGGGGACGCCCAGGTGCACCCTTTTTGGGGAGTCTAGACTCCCACATTGAAGGGGGACGCCCAGGTGCACTTTGGGTTGAAATGAAATGAGCTTTTAAGTTTAAGTTTTGCCTTTCATGACTTTTAGGTTTAGGCTTTTAAGTTTTAGTTATTTAGTTTTAATTTTAATTTTTTTTTTAGACTTTTAAGTTTTAGTTATTTAGTTTTAATTTTAGTTAAAAAAAAAAATTAATGGTTTTGATTTTTGAATTTTTGATTTTGAATTTTGAATTTTTAAGTCTTATTAGACAAATTTAAAGGGGGACGCCTAGGTGCACCCTTTTTGGGGAGTCTAGACTCCCACATTGAAGGGGGACGCCCAGAAGCACCCTTTTTGGGGAGTCTTGGGGAGTCTAGACTCCCACACTGGGGAAACGTCCCCCCTTGCGTCTCCCCAAGACTCCCCAAAAAGGGTGCGTGGGGAAACACACCCCCAATAGACTCCCCGTCCTGGGTGCGTGGGGTGCGAGGGGTGCGCGCACCCGACCTTGGGGGACGTGTCCCCGTGGAACATTGGAAAAAACCAATCTCGAGGCTAGGGTTTCGGATATCTCACAACCACACTGTCAGAATTCCTTCAAATTTGGAGAATGCCTAGGAGAGACAACAACGCAATAGAGGCCAAGATATCAAAGTTTTTCTATGGGTGGTTTGTTGTGAAAATGATGCCCTATGAGCCCTAATGTGGCTTGACCTAGAATAAAGATAGAGAGGTGAAAAAAAATAATTCTTTAAGTGATCACCTTATGGTAGACCAATGCCTAATCCTTTGGGGAGATTGGAGTCAAGACGAATATGAAAATGGACTTCGTTTCTAGGTCAAGGTGTTGGGAATCATGATTACCATTAGACCAAAACTGGCAGGTGCTAGTAAATGATCACATTGCCAAAGATAAGGATCCATGAGAGGCGGTTAGTCCATGTCGCGAAACACATGAAGAGCATTGGCTTATCCAATGTCCAACAATCTCCCCCCCAACGCGAGCTGAGTGTGTATCGAACTCATGACCTATGCTCTGATACCACTTGTTGGGAATCACGATTGCCGTTAGACCAAAACCTGAGGTTTCAGAGCAAGAATGTTGCCATCAATGACAAAGAGGGAGACTGTTGGTCAAAGTTGTCATTGATATCAATATGGCATTGTTGGATATTGCAAATATTCTTGTGATACATGAATAACCCTTTTGTGATGTTGCCCTAGCCTCATGCAAACACTAGGAGAAAACCCTAAGCATGAAGATGATGCATATACCAAATTTCCTAGCTAAATTTATATCCCTGTCTATATGATGGCAATACCTAGATTATTGATGCATGATCTAATGATAAATGAAGAAATCCTTATCATGAAACCCTTCTAGGCATAATAATACACATTGATGAATCCCTAGCCCTTATCCTTATGTAATGATGCATGAATAAATGTTGATTGGAAAATAGGATGCCCTAAGCCCTAAATACCTTGTTGAATGATGCTCATGATGCCCAATCCTAAAAGGTCTATTCCATTAATGTGAAGCCCTAAATGTCTTGTCCTAATCCTAATAAACTTGAAGGCCTAGTCAATGAAGAAGGAGCCCTAGCATTGTCCAAAAGGTAAAATCCTAAAAGTTGCCATGGATAAAATAATGATCACAGTTTCACAATTATAATTTTCTTGATGGTTAAATGACCCTAATTAATGATGAAACTGACATAAGCTCGTAGAGGACATCTTCCCCTTCCCAACGAGCTATTACACGCCTTCTATCTCCTCATAGGCTAAGAGAAAATGATTTTACAAGTGAAAGAAATATATTTTTAATGCTGGCTGACATGAGGCTACATGTGCAAGTCTGCTCCTTCACCCAACAAACGTGTCTATTCATTAAAGATCAAAACCAGTATAAATATGAGTTCGAACTCCTCATCCCAACCATCAATTTTCGATGAAGATTTCAGAGATAAAGCACAAAGTACAAAAGGAGAATAGAGGCCGTGGAGAATAAAAGAGATTTATGTTTGGGCATACTTCTGTGACTGGGTATCTTTTGTAAGCTCAGAAACTCGGTCTATATAGCAGTATACACTTGTGTGAAGGAATAGTCTTGTGTGAAGGCTAATGAAGCTCGAACCTGTGATGGATTGACACCTCTAGAAGCTCTAACAACAAACATTCACTTGGAAGCTCCTACAGTTGTGCACCTGTAGTTTCACTTTCTCAGAACTGTGATAAAAGGTTGAATTTGCAGACCTCGGACTTGTTGAAGAAGTGTTGGCTTTGGACCTGGTTGTGGAGAAGTATTTAAAGAACTCAAATTGCATAAGGACAATTCTGTGGAGAAAATAAGAGGCTCGGCTTTAGGATTCAGACCTGTTGGATATTCTTTGCTACCTTACCTCAGAGCTAACCATAGATATCTCGTACTTAGCACCTATACATCAAATCCCCATCTGTGGAGATGCTGCAACCTTAAGGACAGTCACTTTAACGAGCTTAGACCTGTAGCATTGCAGAGGCTTAGTTATCTGTGATATTGGACACTGATTACCATTGTCAGGACTCTGCTAAGTGTGCCCTAGAACAATCATTTTGAAGAACGTTAAGGGACTATGTGAGGACTTGGTGGAGGAGAATTTTTGTTTACATGCAATATTATTGAAGTGTTCCTAAAAGATTTCTCGAACAGTCTTGAAGTTCTTTTTTCTTAAGCAGACATTGGACCAGACCTAGAAGTGTCTTTAAAGAGATTTTGGACCATCTTCAGAAGTTTTCTCTTGGAGCACCGTTGAAGACACTTTGTGAAGATATCCTTGACCATACCTTGGAGAGTACTTTGGAGTAGACATTTGAAGACAATTTGGGCTTTGCTTGACACATCAACAAAGCATTATTGAAGGATCTTTGAAGTCTTGGTAAAGCAGCTTGTTGAAGGACAATGCATGCAGACCTATTGAAGCCTCTTGGAGACTTTAATTGGAGACCATGATGCATTGTTGAAGTCTTCATGAGGTGACCTTGGAGAATTTGTTTGGGTGAAATGAACAGTTGTGGTGGCAACTTCTGAGAAGATAGAGTTGTCATTGATGAAGTGATTTGGAGATTAAGTGAAGGCATTGTTGAAGGTGAAGATTTTGTCAGGGCTCGTTGCAGAAGATATCGGGAGCCGTGAAGATCCATTAAACTTGTCTTGACAAATTGAAGGAGTGGGTTGGAGCCCTAGAGGATAGGAGTCCTCAAGAAGACCAAGTTGGAGTCTGTACCAGAGATAAGGTTGGAGCCATAGAGGTTGGAGCCTCATAGAGACAAGGTTGGTGCCTTGGGAAGATAGGGTTGGAGCCCTAGAGGTTGGAGCCTCATGAAGTCCAAGTTGGTGCTTGGAAAAATATAGGTTGGAGCTTGGTGGATTGGAGATTGGTGTCTTTATCTAGGGTGGGAGCCCTAATTTTTATTGTGCTTGATTTATTGTAAAGAAGACGATTGAAGTCCTGATTATTTCAGTTTAATAAAATCATTGATTATATATTGTTCATATTGTGTTCTGGTTATAAGTGATCTAAAAATTGGTAAAATAACAATTGTAAAAGAAATACTGATTCACCGCCCCTCTCAGTATTTCCAACGATTGGTTTCAGAGCCAGTGACTTCACTCAAAGCCTAACAACTTGAAGGTAGATCCTTAGAACACAAATGGCAAAGCCAAGGAAGAAGGCCTGCAATCTTTCTAAAGATGTCACTTCTTCAACTGTGAAAACAAAAGATAATCAAGTTGGGAAAGCTCCATTGTTCAATGGAAACTTTGATATATGGAAGGAAAGAATGAAGAATTTTTTAATGGTCCAAGGTTTTGAAGTCTGTGAATCAGTGATTACTCAAAGCGCAATGGAAGAAGAATCCAAGGAATATAATGCAAGAGCGATAAAAGCAATATTGAGTGGGCTACTAGATCCTATAAAGGCCAAAGTGGAAAAATGTTCATCAGAAAAAGATATGTGGGACAAACTTCAAGATCTTCACTCAAAGGAGCATTGACCATGATTGCTAATCAAGAAGATGATGGAAAGCAAGAAGGAAATCCAGAACCCGTTAAGGAAGCTAAAAACAAGAGTAAAGACATCAAGGCCAAGGAAGACCTAGAAGATGAAAATGATGAAGAAGAACTCAAAGAAAATATCAAGGCAAAACTTGTAGCTTCCCTAGAAGAGATAAGCAATTTGAAAAGGGAAAATGAAGAGCTGAAGAAGCAATCACAAGATGGCTACCATGACCTTGACAAGACAAGGAAGGAAGTTGACCTATTCAAGCTCACTAAGCTAAAGGAGGAATTCCATCAAAACAAGAAAAGGCATCATGAAGAAATCATATTGATGAAAAATCAATTGGATAAAGCAAAGAAAAGGGAAGACACTTTGTCAAGTCATCTTGAACAAAGACATGAGGACTTGAACAAGCTTGAAGCGAAAATTGGTCAATAGAAGGAAGAGGTCTCCTCCCTTAAATCTCAACTAGAAGAAGTAAAGAAACAGGCACAAGGAGCTGAAAGGGTGATGGAAGTTTCGACTCTCCTAGAAGGACAAGTTGATGAAGAAAAAAAGGAAAGAAATACCATGACATGCCAACTAGAAGAAAAGAATGATGGCATTACCAAATTAAGATCATAAATCACCTCACTTAAGGCCCAATCATGTGAAGCAACCAAAATAGAGGAAGAGATGGAGAACCATCTAGCAAAAAAGGATGAAGAATGCAAGATGTTGAAAGAAGAAATTAATCTCCTAAGAAAAGAAGTTGATCATCTGAATAAGAGTCTAAAGAGCTCCCAAACCCTAGATGACATCCTAAGTCATCAAAGATCTCCTGTTGATAAATGAAGTCTTGGTTATGTAGGTGAACCCTCAAACAAGAATGATGCAACCCCTAATTCTTCAAACAACGGATGCGTAGAAGCTTGGAAGAAATATTGATGCCCCCAATTCCAGCAAAAGCAAGGAGAAGAGTCAAGATGATATTGGAAGAAACCCTACTCCAAGAAGATATGCAGATGACGTCAAGGATGCAAAAGTCAATGTATATCATCAAAGGATCCCAAGACAAAATGACTTCAGAAGTACATCAAGGCAATCTCCATCCTCCAAGTACCAAAGTATATTTTTTGGTTATTGCCATTCTTGTACAAATTTTGGGCACATGGCAAAGGATTTTAGGGCATACCACAAGGACAAACATAATGGTCCATATCAACTCCCTAAAAGCAACTTTGCAAGGAGAAATGATTACTCCTCATTCATGAACAAGATGGAATGCTTCAAATGTCATAACATAGGACATATGGCTTGTGATTATAACTTGACTTGGTTCCCTAAACAATCTATAAACATGACTACCAAGCAAGAAAAGAAAGTTACACAAGTATGGAGAAGGAAACAAATTGGACTAGAAAATGTCTTGAACACTCAAGGCATCAACCCATGTTTTTGACCTGATAAGTACATCCTTGGCATATATATTCCAAGTTTTGATGGTGAAATTCTACCAAAAAAAGGGACCATGCATACTATTAGGGGGTGCTTGTGATTCTTGACTATTCTTGCAGAAGCTATTCGTGAAGAGCCCTATGAAGCCCTTGATGAGTCACACATGGACAATCATCTCTTGATAGATCATCTATCGTCAGTAATTCCATTGAATAAAATCATGATATTGTGAAGATGTCTTCCACTTGATTACAAGGCAACAATCTTTCTTGTCTTGAGCAAAAAGAAGAGCTAGAGGAGTTTATGTAGGCTGGGGGAGTTGGTTCATCACATGAAGAAATGCAAACACATCTATCATGTACCACGTTGCCAGAAGAAGGAGCACCATATGACCGGGGGGGGGGGGGTAACATATCTATCATGGAGAACTATCATTAATGAAGAAAATACGATGGAGCAACATATCATAAGCAATTTGATAAGGGGAGTACTTGGGCACCCCATTTGCCATTGATGTCAAATATTGCCATCATTGACAAAGGGGGAGATTGTTGGTCAAAGTTGTCATTGATGTCAATATGACATTGTTGGAGATGGAAAATATTGTTGTGATACATGAATAACCCTTTTGTGATGTTGCCCTTTTGTGATGCCCACCTTCAAACATACGATCAGGGCATATGGGTGAGGGACCACATGGATGGCTCAGGTGGCGGAGAAATGGCCCAACGAGCTAGTTGGTGGCTGCAAGGGGTTGCAGATTGCCAATTGAGGACCATCTTGGAGAAATTTTTTCTCCTAGGGATATCACCCACAAAATGGTGGGTAACATATGGCTCCAACTGGGAAGTGACCTCTCGAAGAAGTGGACAAAGCTGTTCGAACGGGAGGTCACGAGATCTCCAACAATCCCTCAGTTACCTAGGCTTGTTACCTACACATATAATAGATGAAGAAAACGGGGAGACTCGTGACATCTCGTGATCACACATGCTTGGATTAGGCCCATAAAGTTGATTGATAAAAGTAAAATGCAGTTTTAAATCAAAACACAACTAATCTATCTTGAGAAATATCATATGACATTAGTTCTAATGCAAAATCAACATGCAATGCATCCTACTCTACCATGCATATGATTCAATATCAAGTCTCAAGGAAAAGGTTGATGCGACTTAATTTGACTGGCTGAGGCCAAAGTTCGTCGTTGAATTTAACAATGTAATAATAGCCTTCCCCAACGTTTTTATGAATCTTGACAGGCATTGAGTTTCTATGAACCAAGACTACTCCCCGAACTTATATTCCTTTTTAGGCTTCCAATTTTTGCTTGTTTTGGGATTTGGTCATGTGAGGATGCAAACTCTTGGGACGGGAGAATAGGAGAAGGCTTCTCAATTTCATGTGTTTCATAGTATGGGATTGGTCCAGGCTTGGTCACATGAGAAAGGTAGGTAGGTGCTCTGTAGAGGACAAAAGGGGTACCATCAGTTTGCAGGATAGTTGTATATGAGAAGTCCATTTGGAGATGACCTCCAATCGTGGCTCCCCACTTCCTAGATAAGAGCATCGCCCACTCATCAGGGACATCTATGACGACAACATCCATTAGAAGTGATATATCAGGGTTCCTACCCAAAAGGACCTTTAGGTCTTTTATGAGACCTTCCACTTCTATAGGCTTGGAGTTAAAAGCACATACCTTTTTGCATGGGCGAGTGATGTTAAGACCCAATTGCTTGATAACTTTTAGGGGCATGATGTTTGTGGAAGCCCCTGAGTCTAACATATAATTGTGTAAGAAGAGGTTATTGATAGCTAAACTGAACATAAATGGTTCATACCCAGGGTTTCGGTTAGGAATATGAATGTTTTGTAAGTCTTCGGGTAATTCTTCTTCCCAGATACCTAGACTTTTTGATTTGTTGTTGTTGTTTGGGATGTTTTGCAATTTCTTTCAAAGGGAAAGGTATGGTTATTTTCCCTACGACAACCCCTATGTCAATGTCAAGCTTAGCCTCTTTTCCCTTCTCTTTCTTCTTGATGTTTCCTTTCTTGGAGGATCCTTTCTTGAATTGGCTTTGGTTGGGGGATCCTTCTTGGGAGAAATTTCAGGGGGAGATTCCTTGGGAGGGGATTGCTTGGGTAATCAGTCTTGTTTAGATGGTTCCTTAGAGGTTGCAAAGTCATTGTTATTTTCTTTTCATGAATATTGGACCCCTTTGAATCTTCCCTTGCTATCAGAGTTAAGAATGGATTCTTTCTTTTCTTCCTTAAGGGTGACCTCACTAATGGGAGGGTGCGTGTATGAGCCTCCCAACAAAATGTTGAAGATGTCGGATTCCACAAGGTTAACTTGCTCATCAATTTCTTCATCCTCACTTTCTCCCTCTTCACTTCCCTCATCCTCAGAAGATGAGTCTAGCCCAACAATGTTAGTTGGGGCCAAAGTGTTTGGGAATTGAGATGAGCTTGGCCTATCTTCTTCATTTTGCTTTTTGGGAAAGGGTTTTCCTTTTGTAATATAACTAGATTTTGGGCCCTTTTCAAGGCAGTGAGTTTATAACCCTGTCACATGAGTTGGCTTCGTCAGTAAACTTCTCCATTTTCTTGAGGATGGCCAGGAGGGTTTCTTCATGTTGATCTTTGGATTTCTCCTTCTTGACCTCGGCTTTCGGTCTAGGGTTGTTAGTGACATTTACCTTCAATATTCATAAGTTTTCATAACTTACATTGCTATCTCTTCGGCTTTAGCCAATGTGGAAGGTTTCTTGTTCCTTAATGCATAGGTTAAGTGGCCACCCACAACTTTTATGAATTTATCAAGGAAATTAGCTTTAGATGGTTTCAAATGGTTGGGGATATCCTCGGCTACCTTATCAAATTTTTGAATGAATTCCTGTATGTCTTCCCTTCCCTTAGTTATTTGATAGAATTTTTCAATGTTAAAGGTTCCTTGGGCATTGCATGACCATCTCTTCATGAATAGGGCTTCAAAGTCATCAAAGTCTTATATGCATGGTGGGGGAAGGCTAAGGTACCACTCTCTTGCTTGTCCTTCAAGCGATAGAGAAAAAAAATCATCCTCTACCTATAGAATTCCTCAACAAAGTCATGGGCAGTGCATGTAGCATCCCCTTTGAACATGGGTAACCATTGGTTATACTTTTCAAGTAATGGTTTGGGATCATCACTCAATTTCAAAGGGGTAAAGACACTAACCAAGTGTCTGTCACTTATGGTCATCTTGGATTGGTTTGGTTTTGGGCCAGTGTTAGAACTAGATGCCATCTTTGGGGAAGGATCACTGACTTTCTTAAATTCAGGGAGAAGGGTGGTTCTAAAAGGTGATGGAGTTCGCTCTTCCCTTCTTGCAGCAACCCTAGTTAAAGGAGGAATGTTGTCTCCTTCAAGTAAACTAGGGGTTTGGACAATGAATGGAGTTGTTAGAGGAATGCTTATAGATGTTGTTAATGAATCAGTTCCTCAATGATTCACTAGGGAGGTAGACCTTCTTCCTCCCTAGCAACAACGCTAAATTGTTACCGATCAAACTAGCAGGGGGTCCTAGAGGAGCACTTACTATGTAAAGAGAAACAATGAAGCTAAAGGCGACTGTTACCAAAACTAAAGCTTGCTACTCTTTACAGACTTTCAATGATGGGAGGATACCCAATATTAGATAATCATTTATGAAGGATAGATGAACTATGATGGGTGTGAAGTGATCTTGGGGACCCTTTCTTAGGGGAGGCTCAAGAATGGGACTTGCTTGCTTCTTTAAGCAAGGTACAAGGTTTTCTAGGAGAAGGGGATGAGGATTTTGAGGGCTAGGTTTATGGAGTGTGAATTGTTAAGGAGCTTCCAAAACCCTAAAATCCTTGTTGAACTTGGTTTCCGAAGTGGTGTTTGAAGAGTTGACTTTTCAAAGGTATGGGACCACTGTGAAAATTTCTAAATAGAAATGCAACTGCAGTGATTAATATTATTTCTTCTACTTATTTTTCTTCTACTTATTAACTCAAAAATAAGTTATTCACAGTGTTCTTACGACAAATATCGAAATAAATTCTACTGCAACCTTCACAATTAAAATATTGCGGAAAGTAAATGCAAAGAAAAATACTAGCACAAATACAACCACGATGACACAATTATTTTTGGACAATCGTCCTGGGAAAAACCCAATGTGGGAAAATCGGTGTAGCATATGAAGGTTTCTTTATTATTCTTCAGAAAAAATCTCATGTACAAGTTACAACCAACATAATAGAAGAGGCTTCTCTGTGAGAAAATTTACAGACCCTACCACTTGTCAACACTGCATCTGTACTAAAACTCCCTCTGCCACTGTAACTGAGAAATCACCTTTTTCTACTATTGAAACGAATTCTCTACCATACCCATCTGCTCTCTGAACTAAATGAACTTAGCTCTTCCTAGAGCCTTTGTGAGTATGTCTGCTACCTGATCTCCTATGGGGACATACTGCAGCTGTACTGCTCCACGTTGAACACAGTCTCTGATAAAGTGCCATCTGATATCAATGTGTTTCGACCGATCATGAAATACTAAATTCTTAGAGAGTTTGATACAAATCTGATTATCACAGCAAACCCTAGTCACTTCCATCCTTTTTTTGAATCAACTCACAAGCAGTTTTCTAAGCCATATAGCTTTGCATGTCGCTGTGCAGGATGCCATATATTCTGCTTTTGCTGAGCTCAGAGCTGCCGTCTTCTGCTTCCTCCTGCACCAAGATATCATCCTTGATCCAAGATTGAAGTAGTTCCCAGAGGAACTTTTTCGGTCTATTGAATTACTTGCCCAATCTGCATCTGTGAACCCATTCAATCTGACATCCTCCCCTCGGGAGTATTTCAACCCATATTCGACTGTTCCACACACATACCTAAGAATGTGTCTAATTGCTGCCCAATGCACCCTTTTTGGTTCCACTATGAACTGACTAAGAGTGTTGATAACGAAGCAAATGTTTGGCCTAGTATTGACTAGATACATGAGTGACCTAATGAGTTGTCTGTACAAGGTGGGGTCCACTTCCTTGTCTTCCGGTCCATCAATTTCTTCCAGTTGGTGATCATGGGAGTAGCCATGGGTCGACAATCTTGCGTTTTGAATCTCTTCAAAATCTTTGTAGCATATCTTCCTTGCCTAAGGAAGATCTCCCCATTCTTCTGCCAAACTTCCAACCCTAGAAAATAATGTATCAACCCCACCTTCATGTCGAATTCAACTTCAAGATTTTTCTTGCAATCTTGTATGAGCCTGGATGACCTTGTTAAAATAAGGCCAGAATAAGTGGCTCATTCTCTACCATCAAATAGTAGAGATTGGGATCAACATCACTCTTGATAAATCCCAATTGCTACGAGTAACTATTAATTCAACCATACCATGCTCTACGTGCCTGCTTGAGCCCATTCAGGGCTTTTTTTAATCTGCATACATGAGTTCTCTTCTCATGAGTTTCAAAGCCTTCAGGCTGTTCTATATACACCTCCTCTTCTATCACCCCGTTTAAGAATGTTGCCTTGACATCCATTTGGTGAATCTCCCATCCCATTTGAGCTGCTAGGGATATAACAAATCTGATAGAGGTATAACGGGCAATTGGGGTGAATGTCTCTTCATAGTATATTCCTTCTTTCTGTGTGTACCCCTTTGCCACGAACCTAGCCTTGTACTTCTCTGTACTGCCATCTGCAACTTTCTTGATCTTTTAGATCCATCTTGATCCTACAAATGATCTATCCTCTGGTCGAGATATTAGTCATGATAGAGTTGTGCTCTTCTACCATGGGATCCACCCAAACTTGGTGTTGAAAAACTTCCTGAAAGCTAGACAGTTCTTCAACCCAAGCTACCAATGCCTGGTATCTGTCAGGTTGTCTACACTGCCTTTTCTCGGTTCTAGGAGCTCTAATAAACTCCTTTGCGTCCCTTAGTGTTTGTCGTACTTGTCTGCTGGCTCTACCACTGGTGGTGGGAGGCGAGGGAGGCTCAATCAAATCCTCCTGATCCTGTCGTTCCATCTGCTAAGAACTATCTGAATTTCCTTCTTCTGAGGAAATACTGGTATTGGTCACTGTACTCGATCCAAGTTTCCGTCCTCCTGCTTGTCCTCCTTGCTGTTGTTGGAGTAATGTAAAATCTACTGATTGACCTTCTGCTGGCATCTCTCGAGATCTCCTAAAAGCTATATCCTCCATGAACTTTGCATCCCGTCTCACAACAATCTTCCTGTTGCTAGGAATATAGATTCTAATGCCTTTGAGGTCTCGCTATATCCTACGAGATACCCCTTTTCTGCGGTCTGATCCAGTTTACTGCACTTCTTGTTTGGAATGTGACAATATGCCATGCTTCTAAATACCCTGAGATGACTGACTTCTGGCTTCTTCCCTATGAAGACTCCTTTAGGCGTTTTCTTCCCCAATGCTCTATGAGGGGTTCTATTCTGGATATACACTACCGTGTTGCAAGCTTCTGCCCATAAGAACTTAGGTAGATCTTGTTCATACAACATAGCTTTGGCTACCCCAACAATAGTTCTATTTTTCCGCTTTGCTACTCCATTTTGCTCCGGATTATATAGAGTTGTCCACTCTCTTTTGATGCCCTCCTTTGCGCAAAAACTTGTGAAGTCTCTGTCCATATATTCTCCACCATTATCTGAACGCAATAACTTTATAGTTTAACCTGTCATATTTTCAACAAGAGCCTTAAACTCTCTGAATCGATCAAAGACCTCATCTTTGGTCTTTAAGAAATAGATCCAGGTTTTTCTAGAGTGATCATCAATAAAGGTGACGAAATATTCGCCACCACTAAGAGCTCTTGTGGACATAGGACCACAGATATTTGAGTGTATTAATCCCAATACACATTTTTCTCTATTGTTTCTTCTGGAAAAAGCTGCTTTAACGTACTTCCCTAGCACACATCCTTGGCATAAGTCACCATGCTGACTACTAAGGGCTGATACTCCTGTAATAGTCTCCCTGAGCATCCTTAGTGCTCCATGGTGTAAGTGTTCCATTTGCCTGTGCCATAATTCATTTCGTTCCTTTTCACCATTATGGTTGCTGCCTATCAGTGCTATTGGAGACTCAAGCTGCAACCTATACAATTTGTTGCTTTGAATCCCAATTTCTCTTCTTCTAGATTGGATGCTTGACGTATACTTTCTTTCCTATGAAGTATACATCATATCCTTTGTCCTGTAACTGGGACAATGAAATCATATTCATTCCTAATCTTGGCACATGCACAACATTGGTGGCTTGGATGTTGGTCCTTGCTTTCGTCTGAAATGCTATGGTGCCTCTCCCTACTGGAGTACATTTCGTTTTCTTTTCCCATAGTAATCTGGAAGTCCATTTGTTCTTCTTGATAACTCAAAAAATGTTCTCGTACTCCAGTATAGGAGCTGAAGCCTCGCTATCAATGTACCAAACATCTGTTGACGCTGAATTTGCTAAGCCTGCGAATTCTTCTTCTAATCTGGTAGACAATTCTGAGACACTTCGAATATCCATCTTTGTGCTATTTTTCAAACGATTTCTGATGCTACCCTGCTCCAGCAACTGCTGCAGGAAAAATTGTGTCTCACTAGAGACACCCCTCTTCGCTGAATCTTCCGCTGCTCTGTTCCTTCTTCGCTGACAGATTTCGATATGGAAATCTTACCTCTTTACCACAAAAATCTAGCCCTCCTGGCCTGAACTGCGAAACCCCCCTGGAGATTGGAATCACTGCCTCTGTAGGAATTTCAAATTCCATTCTTCCTTCAACATTGGGTCTTCCGACTCTTTTCTTCTTGCTTCACCTCAACTCTAATACCATGTGAAAATTTCTAAATAGAAATCCAACTGCAATGATTAATATTATTTCTTCTATTTATTAACTCAGAAATAAGTTATTCACAGTGTTCTTACCGCAAATATCGAAATAAATTCTACTACAACCTTCACAATTAAAATACTGCGGAAAGTAAATGCAAAGAAAAATACTAGCACAAATACAACCACGATGACCCATTTATTTTTGGACAATTGTCCCTGAAAAAACCCAATGTGGGAAAACCGTTGCATCAAATGAGACTTTCTTTATTATTCTTCAACAAAAATCTCATGTACAAGTTACAACCAACAAAATAGAAGAGGATTCTTTGTGAGAATTTACAGACGCTTCCTTACAAGTTTTTGATCCAGGAGAAGTACTTCTCTTCCCTCTGCGTCTCACTGCATCCCAGTGTCAACCTTTCCACGCAGTCCCAGCCTCAAACTGCCCCTGCGCTATCTCCCCTTGCGTCACAGCTTCTGTGTTGTCCTCCCTCTTCTCCGCGTCTTCTTCCCTTGCACTCTCGACTGATGTTGATTACCCTCACTCTCTTTTCCAAATGCAACTCTCCTTCTGATTCGATTTTCTCTTGCTGAACTTCGACCAGTGAGAAAATCGATCTTGCTCGAGCAAATGCGTATCTGCCTCTGGTGTGTTCTCCAAGTGCCCATCAAGCCTCCTCATATAATCCTCTCATTGATCAATCAACGACCCAGATTAGATCCTAATCAATGGCTAGGATTATATAGACTTGATTTTCGCCTTCTTCTAGAAGTTTGACCTATTGTTTAGATTAATACCCATTAATTATTTTAATTTCTTAAGTTTAGACTTAGGGACCCATTAAAAATAATTAATTATTTTACTAAAACTGTCTCTGAGTGGAATTTCCCGAAATAATTTCTGGGTATTGGAGAACGCACCTGTCCAAGCCCTCCTGCGAAATTGGAGACTTAGAGCATATCCAATGCTACCAAAAATCAGCAACCAGACGAGACAAAATGGACCTAGGTTAGGTCAAGAGGAAGAGTCTAGCAACCAATGATAGATTTGATCTAAACAAGGAGGAGAAGGGGATCAAAGAAGTGATTTTCACTCAAAGGTGCAAAATGATCCTTATGAGGAACTAGCCTAGGCAAACTTAGGGCAAAAACCAATCTTGAGGCTAGGGCTTGGGATATGTCACAACCCCACTGTTGAAATTCCTTCAAATTTGGAGAAGGCTTAGGAGAGACACCGACACAGTAGAGGCCAAGAGATTGAAGTTTTTCTATGGGTGGTTTGTCAGGAAAATGATGCCCTAGGACTCCTAATGTGGCTAGACCTAGAATAAAGAAAGAGAGGTGAAGAAAAATAATTATTTAAGTGATCACCTTATGGTAGACCAATGTCTAATCATTTGGGGAGATTAGAGTCAAGAAGAATATGAAAATGGACTTCGTTTCTAGGTCAAGGAGGCTCTACGATCAACTTTGCTTGTCATTAGGGCAAAGGAGAGTGACCTTAAAAGGTTTTGTACTTCGTTTTGCAAGGCAAGGTGGCTTGTCAAGATAAATTAGACCATGGAATTATCCCTAAGAGAATTCGTTTAACATACATGGCCCATACATAGAGATATGCTATATACACACATAATTCCACAATTTTGTAGTAAATGTTTGCAAGAGCTAACCCTAGTATAGTGAAAATCTCAGCATCAATGGATGTGACAAAGTAAAAGAATAAATAATATTAAATTTGTACTTACATGTAAGATAATATATCCAACCATCAATAAACTTGCCAATCTTGAAGTTCCAAGATAAGAAAAGACACTCCATACATCAGAATTCATCCATGCTCCAGAATTTCGTCCACCAAGAAGTAATAGCGAAAATCTCAAGAGAGATACAAGTCTAAACCAAGTGATGATGAAAAAATGAACTCTCATCATTTGTATTTATACACTCCTAATGAGTTCGATTTAGCTATTTGAGCCTACATTAGCCCCTAAAATAAAAATAATGTGCAAATAACTAACTTTTGGTGACAAGCCCACCAAACTAGCTCATAAACAAAATAACAAGCCTCTCAAGAGGTCGAATGATAAATAATACATGTCGTTGGGCTCTCTAAGAAGCATGATGAAGTCCATAAGTGCCATAATGATGAATAGGACTTCCAAAAGTGATGGACAAGGGGTTGGCCCCTTGTTCTGCACATAAAAAACCCATGGTGCTCCCAATGGGTGTGAGGGCACACAAGTGACCTCATGTGTCTCCACGTAAGTCGAAGTTGCCTGTAGACCATCTGTAAGGGCTCAGATGATGGTGTAAGTGATGCCACATCAACATACAAGTCCTAGGTCATCTGCCAAGTGCATGGTACAACTGTGGGGCTATCCAAAGATGAACTGGGTGCATCTTCCTCGTCCAATAGGTGAATCTCGAGCAACCTATGAACATCTGTGGGGATCCATGGAGTGTTGTCTACTACTGCGGAAGCCCATGGCTCTCAACACACACCCTACATGTGCCAATGTAGCCCTCTGGAGGGTTAAGACCCCGTGTAGAGAGACCGAACCCAAGATGGCCACCACTTGCAATGCTGCATAAGATCCAATGCGTCCCTTAGCTTTCTAGTATAACAAGTCATCACGGAAATCAAGTAAAAGAGCTTACAAACTATGGACAACAGGTGGGGCTTCATAATGGCATACCCTTCCATAATGGGCTTTGGTATGTGCTAATGTCTCCAAGCTCTAAATGGGGTTCACGGAGTATCCTATTAGGTGGTTTCTACTTCTAAAAGGGATAGTATGTCCAAGGTACACCCTTTAAAAGGTGGTGGCATGTGATAAAGAGATGAATTGAGTAGGAATAAAAAGAGGTAGCCTTGGGCCACATGTTGGGGTACAAGGGTAGCTAGTAAAAGGGAAGCCCACACTTGGGCATATAATGTATAGGAGGGAGCAATCATGGTACATGAGGTGCCCTGACCTTGATTTTTCCACCTTTCTTTATATGCCTTTTGCCTTTCATGATTTTTCTTTAATTGACTGCTCGGGGCTCAAGGGTAAAGAGCATGATGTGTGAGATATAGCAATGGATACCCCCTTTAAGGTAGGGCAGTTCATGTCCCACCCAGGGTTGGGATTGTCATGGGTTCCTAAATGATAAAGGAGGCTCATCTAGGGCTTGTAGGAACCAGGGTCATGGTCACGATGATGGGTAGAGCTCAAGTATTGGCTTTTGCCCACGTGCTAAATGTGTTTGTCCCGACGATCTCTTGCATTTTGTGGTAGATTTTCCTCTTGAATGTGGCCAATTATGCTTTTACTTTTCTTTTCAGTTGCATCAACCTTGTGGGCATCGTTGCAGGCTCGAACCAAGGTGTGGACAAGGGGAAGGGGAAGGCTAACCCTATGTGGACCCAATGGAGGAATGTGGATCCAGGTGGGAGAAATGAAGAATGGGGTTATAGTGAGTGGAAGGGGAGTAATATATATGGATGATGGAATGGGACCCTACAACCAAAATCAAGGTTTCCCATGTAATACCATACCTAAAGCTCAAGGGTCAATAAAAGAGATCCAACGGGACTAGGGTCTCAAGTTAACACCCAAAAGAAGTTTAGGGGAAAAGAGCACAAACCTAGCCCATTCTTTCCGCCAAATCTCCCCATCAATCCATGCACAAAAGTTCCTATGATAAGCAAACTACAATACTCAATTATCAAACGACAAGGCATACCTTTATGTTCGGGAGGCCCACCTTCAAACATACGATCATGGCAGATGGGTGAGGGACCACATGGCTAGCTCATGTGGCACAGAAATGGCAGAACGAGCTAGTTGGTGGCTGCAAGGGGTGTTGTTGACTTAGGACCAACTTGGATAATTTTTTTTCTCCTAGGGATATCACCCACAAAATGGTGGGTAACAAGCCTCATCTTGCTCTCTTTGATATGCCCTTCTCACCATTGGGTCTGTTGTTTTTGTGCAACCTGCAATCCCCTGTCCTCTTCCATTCAAAAGATGTGCCTTCACTCTTGGGTAGGAGCCCTTGTATGAATTACTGCAAAGATTACATCGTCATTCAATTGAGCAACCCCCTGCACATCTTTGAAGCTTCTGAACATGCCTCCAAAGAGGCTAATAGTCAGCCCTCGTGTTGGGCTTGGGGGCTGATCTTGCACCTTGGTTGGAAGTCATTGCTGCAAAAGAAATAAAAAACAAATATGTAAAGAAAAAACGTTTTTCACGGTTTTGGAAGCATAAACCCTCGAAAAATAGAAGAAATAGTGGGAAATAACTAAGAAAATGAATGCTTCTTACACCATTTCTTTTGAAGCTGAAGTTACCCCAAAAATGGCACAAAACACAAGAGAAAGATGGCCGTAGCTGAGCCAAAAACCAAGAATGCCATAGCCGGAAACTCCCCACTTTGAATCTGCTTGTGAAATCTCTTTTTCTTGTTGTTGAAATATCCTTTTCTCACTGTTGAAAACGCCCTAGATGAAATCACTGCTCTCTTCTTGTTTTCTCCTTGCTAAAATTGTCCCTCCAAGTGAGACAACTTGCTCAATTTGTGTGATGAGGGAATGAGGTGAGAGTCTTTCTAGAACTTGTGAGAGCCATCTAGAAACATCCAAAAAATATTTTAATTGCCGAAAACAAAACAGAAAAGAAGTCAAAT
Organism: Pinus taeda; assembly: GCA_000404065.3. Lineage (NCBI taxonomy): Eukaryota > Viridiplantae > Streptophyta > Pinopsida > Pinales > Pinaceae > Pinus > Pinus taeda. The sequence goes on from APFE030959647.1 coordinate 42,859, forward strand.
TTTAGCTGAAACGAGGCCGTACGACCTTGAAACATGTTTCAGGCCGTATTGGGCAACATTTCAGCCTCGTGAGATGTGCCAGTACAGCCTGAAATACCTTTCAAGGCTGCACCAAACGCGTTTCAGCATTTCAGTTTCGTTTTTTGGCCGAAATGCCCTCTTGCCTAACGTTTCCTGCAACATAGGAATGAACCTGTGTGGCATATTTGGATTTTGGGGCCATGGTGGATGATGACATTTCAGATTTGAAGGGCTAAAGTTCTGCAAATAGAAAATAATGTTACTAAGTAAAATGCAAAACCTATGATAAATTTGAAAACAAAAAAGATGCAGATTTAACCTAGAAAGGGGGGTTGTTTTTTACTTGAAAAAAGGAGGAAAAAAATTAAAAAACAAGCGTACCAATAAACTGGAATTTTGAGAGAAATCAAACCTTAAACTAGCTGCCAAAGTCTTATCCCAAAGATGCCAACTCCACTAGACAGTTCCAAATGATCTCAAAGATGAGCAAGGACCTCCAAACTTGCTGCCGATGCTGCAAAACTCAGTGGCGTTGCAGAACTCTCCAAGCTCTCATGTCTTCACTAAAACTTAAAAGGAGAAGTGTGAGGCAATTAGGAGATCAAGGCTGCTTTTATAAGTTGAGTTAAAAAAATGGAGAGAAACTGCCCATGGTTTCCTTAGAAACCACCTTAAACCTCAATTTGTGGTCCCACATCCTCACCGTGTGCATATTAGTTGACCTGGGCCGGTTTATGATGGAGCCTTCCGGTTTGGAGTGATTGGTACCAGTTAGGCAGCAACCTAGCTGGTTTGGTACCTAACTGGTACCGGTTGATTCTCAAACCAATTTGATTGGCTGGTTTGATCTCCAAAATTTGTTAACGGGCCGGTTTGAGTGGTTTCCAATTCCGACCGGCCAGGGTTTAAAACTATGGTCTTGATGCTACTATAGGTTCAGATTTCCCAGGTTGTATTCAACATATTATAACCATTCTATAGCAATTGATAAAGCTAAACTGTAATGGATGAAGTCTTTGCAATCTAATAAAATATGAGTGTTGATCATTGGTCTATTCTAGTAAGCTCCTGATTGGGATCTGTTATGATTGTGAATGACATGAATTCCAAGCTGGTTGTTGCCCATATGTTTGTGTTTCTCCACATTGTGATAGACGACTATGTTTTAGAAATTTTAAATCAGTCTCATTGTGATGGTATTTAGAAAATAATAATAATAATAATAAATGTAATATTAATCTAATTTAAGGTCACAGCCTAACTAGATGCCAAATTGATGTATACGATCCCCTTGTTTGTGGGACAAGGTTCCACAAGGGACCCCTTTTATGCAGCAATTTGGCAGCTTAAATATACAGAGGTATACCCAACTCTGGATTTTAACCTGTGAGATCCAAGAAAGAAATACACGTCCTTATCTGTTAGGCTCAGGTGGTCAACTTGAGTCACAGTTAGCTATGTGGTTAACAATTCTCCATTGTTCATGTTGTTGATGCAGATTACCTAACACTCAACAGAACTGATGCTTTTAGAAATGACTTATCGACTTATCCGTTAACAAAGAATGGTGTCATTATTCAAAGTTTCATCTTTTGCTTGTTAAAAATTTATCAAACATTTCGCAATTCTTCTTAAATAGACAAAAGTAAATTGCTTTGATTACATTTCCAAGTGAATGTTTTTTTTAAATTATAAAGTAAGACTGAATTAGAATGGTTACAGTTCCAACCCTGTTCTAATTTCACTTTCCTGCTTGTTCAGGCATGTTTCTTGCCATTGTCAGATGCAAGCTCCTTTTTGGTTCTCTACATTGTGACATCTGTGTACTTTTCTGGTGTAATGGTAAATGTTCTTCTTCTTAGGAGATACATCCTCTTATATTTATCTATTTTGCAATATAGTATATTTTTGCAATATATGTTGTTTCCCAGTAAAGTATGTTGTTTTTGGTCTTCACAGGTTCGGCTTATGCTAGTGCTGGCTCCAGCAGCTTGTATTTTATCTGGCATTGCTCTTTCTGAAGCTTTTACAGTACTAACACGATCAGTCAAATTTCAGCTCTCTCTCTCATTTGATGTAAGAGGGTTTTCATGATAGCTGTGAAATGTTTTTACTAAGCATTTTCAGTTACAAATGTCTCAAAAGGATAACTAGTTACTTTAGCTCAAGCTGTGTTTTATGCATGTTCTGTTCTGACATTTGGCATTCCTTCAGAAGGATGCTTCAACAGTCAAATCAGAAACAGTTCCAAATGAATTGAAGGACGAGTCCAAACCAACACTCCTTGAGAAGGATAAAGAACCTTTAAGAGAGAGACCCTCTAAAAAGAACAGGAAAAAAGAAAAAGAGAACGTGGAAAAGGTTTTGGATAAAAAGGAACAGAAGAAGCGGCCATTGCTTCTTCCTTTAGAAGCATCTGTTGTTGGTATTTTGCTACTTGTTGTATTGGGAAGCTTTTATGTGGTATGCTAAATAATTCTCTTCTACCTTTAGTTTCTATGTATCCGCATCTTGTAATCTTTTTCATTCCATCTTATATTGTTAATCAGATTTTGTTTACCTTGAGTACTTCTTTTGTACTTTTCTGTTAATAATCTTCTTATGCGGTTATCACTGGGGATTAGCTCTAGGCATATTTTGAAGTTACTACAACTACAAGATAATATTGGTTTCCTGTCCTAACTTTTGATTTGATCTAGGGCAGTCTGACTGTTCACTTGTCTAGAATGGTGATTTCTGAAGCTTTTGTTTGCAGATTCATTGTGTCTGGGCTGCAGCAGAAGCTTATTCAGCTCCATCGATTGTGCTTTCATCTCATACACCTGATGGAGTTCATGTTTTTGATGATTTTCGAGAAGCATATGCATGGCTAAGCCACAATACTGATGAGAATGACAAGGTGCATGTTCTTTGTTAGCTATATTCATAATGAAGTTGGTTGCTGGTTGCCCCAAAAGACAAACTGTACCATAACTTACTGAGAAGCCAATATAAAATCCAATGGAATAAAAAAGTGATAGAATATTCAAATTTTAATGAAAATGTTTATGTACATCAATGTAAATCCACACCATTGGACACCAAATATGCAACGTGTTGGAAATTGGCAGCTGAGGGATGAATTCCTAAAATTTCTAAATATAGAAAGTCTCAAGTATGAATTTCCAAAAATAGTAAATCACCTTGCATCAATTGATAATCAAGTATTGTTAATGGAAAATCCCTTCTGATCATCAATCCATCCTAATAGTTCAATTTCAACTTAATCATCAATATTATTATTATTATTCTTATAATACTATATTATTATTAAAAGGAAATTCAAATATCTCAATCATGTCATATGTAACTCCCCTTAATTAATGCATATGTTATTCTCTCTCTCTCTCTTAATGGATTCATTCCTCTCTCTCTTTAATGCTCTTACGCACCTCTTACACTCTCTTACACACTTTAATTACTCGTCATAAAAAGATTCTTGTTACACCCAGAGTTGCGGGGGAGTGCCCCCTCCCCCCCCCTTCGAACCCACTCCCACTCCGCGCTCTGGGCGGGAGTGGCTTGGGAGCGCGCTTCTGAAATCGCTCCCAACAAAAAAAAAATTCGCTCCCTGCCAATTTCGGGAGCGTCGCTCCTGTCGCTCCCGGAGCGAAATTTAAAGCCCGGGAGGGATCGCTCCCGAACTTTAAAAAATCGCTCCGGGAGCGAATTGGGCGGTGACGGGAACGTACCAGCGGAAAAAAAATCCGCGATCGCTCCCGAACTTTAAAAAATCGCTCCGGGAGCGAATTGGGCGGCGACGGGAGCGTACCAGCGGAAAAAAAATCCGCGATCGCTCCCGAACTTTAAAAAATCGCTCCGGGAGCGAATTGGGCGGCGACGGGAGCGTACCAGCGGAAAAAAAATCCGCGGACCCCAAAAAATTATCAAATTAAAAAAAAAAATTGTTTTAAAAGCCCAATGGGCCAAAAAACATTTCATTATCACTTGAATGAGTTGAGAAGAGCTGGAGAGCAAGAGCAAAGGAGCGAGGAGAAGCGAGGAGCAAGCGCTAAGGAGCAAGCCTGCAAAGAGGTAAGTAGCTTAGTAATTTAGTTAGGTAGTAATTTAGTTAGTTTAGTTTAATTTATTTAGTTTATTAACCTTATTTAGTTTAAAAATCATGAATCTAAATTAAATTTATTAATCTAAATAAATTAAATTAATTTGCAGATTCAAAAGCCTACAAATATCAAACACCATGGACTTGGCTATATTTCTTGGCATTTTCATCTTCTTGGTCCCTTTTATGGTTATTATGGTGTTGGAGAGTATGAAACGGAGGGGCCAAACTGAAGAGGGGGATGAAGAAGCTTGAGAAAGTCAAATTGATGAAAACCCCGGTGAGGAGGAGCTAGAGGAGGGTGAACTTGACCCTCAAAAAACTAAACAAGACCAAACCCCATTGTGGAAATATGTTAACAGGGCTGAAACAGGGAGAGGGGGTGGAACCACTAAATTTCATTGCCCCCATTGCAACAATGATTACACAGGTTCATACACCCATGCTAGAAGACACCTCTGCGGGAAAAGGCCATGGGATAGAGACAAACAAATAGGAATGAAAACTTGTCCAGCGGTGTCAGCAGCAGATAGAGCCAAATACACAAGGGAAGAGGAGGAAGCCCAATACAAATAAAAAAAATCAAGGGGTTTCTTTGAACCAAGCTCACAATCACAAACACAAACAACTCCTTAAGCATCCTCCCAAGGCAGTGGATATGGAGGCACAGGGTCATCAACTTTACGGCGTAGAACCATATCAGATTTCCTTGATGAGGGGTGTAGGAATGATGTGGATTCAAAGGTTTACAGGTTTCTCTATGCATGTGGGATACCATTCAATGTTCTTCGCTCACCTTATTGGCACGAAATGATTTCTGCCATAAATGATGCCCCTAAAGGATACAAGGGCCCTGGGTATGACAAGGCAAGAACCGTTGGCCTTGATCTTGAAAAAACAAAAATATCACATTCTTTGAATAGAGTGACAAGTTCTTGGACTGACCATGGGGTGTCCATTGTATCTGATGAATGGACAAATGTAAAAGGCAAGCCATTGATAAGTGTTCTTGCTGTGTCTGTTAGTGGTGCCATCTTTCTAACTGCACATGATTACTCAGACAAGTTCAGGACCGCCATCAACATTGTAGAAGCATTACTTGAAACAATTGACGGTATTGGGCCATACAATGTCATCCAAGTCATCACTGATAATGCTCCTAATTGTAGGGCAGCGAGAGCAATTATTGAGGATAAATACCCCAACATATTTTGGTCTGGATGTTTGGTTCACACATTGAACCTTCTGATGCTTGATGTTGTCAAGAACAAAAATGCACAATACACATGGATTGGTGATTTGTACAAGAAAAGCAAACAAATGATAAAATTTATTACAAATCATAGCAATACCCATGGCCTTTTCCGCAGTCACTCAAGATTGGAGCTGTTGAAGATTGCAAAGACCAGATTTGGTAGCTGTTACCTCACCTTTAGGCGCCTTTTGAAGGTAAGAGAGTCATTGGCTAGCATGGTATCAAGTTCACATTGGCAGATATTAAAGGAAAGGGCTACAAATGCAGCTGACAGGCGAGGTTTTGAATTGGTGGAGGAGGCCACTCTTGATGGTCATTTTTGGACAAGTGTGAGGCAAGTATTGAATTTCACCAAGCCCATTTATCACATGATTCGGTTTGCAGATACAGACAAACTAGTGATTGGTGAGGTGTATGAGCAAATGGATACCATGTTGGGGCAAATAAAAGATATTGTTCATAACAAAGATCCCGACTTGTACAAACTGATTCACGATTGTGTGTGTGAACAGTGGAATAGACTTAATCTTCCACTACATTGCTTGGCATATATCCTTACGCCAAAATACTACTCTACATCTTGGTTGGGCCAACCTGCACCAGGGGGTGGGATTAGGACCAAACCCCATTTAGATCCAGAGGTAACTAGTGGATATTTGCAAGCATTAAAAAAGCTGATACTTGACAGGGAGGAATGTGCAGTTGTGCGCCTTGAAATAGGCAAATACTTCAGTGGCACTGGTTTGTATGGTAACTTCCATGCAATGGACGACAGAGATAGATTTGATTCTCTCACATGGTGGGAAACATATGGTGGCCAGAGACTTTTGCCAAAATTGCCAAAAAAAGTTATTTTACAAGTTGTAAATACTGCTTTTGCAGAGAGGTGTTGGAGGACCTACAACTACATACATAATGTGAAAAGAAACAGACTCAATGAAAATCGAGTAGAAAGCTTGGTTTATGTGCACTACAACTTGAGGTTGTTGAGTCATTACTGTGATTGGGCTTATGAGGATCCCACATATAAAATTTGGGACAATCACCCAGAGGATGACAATTTGGAGGATGGCATTGTACATCTGAAGAACTGGAAGAGGAATTTGTAAGAGATGAAGATGAAGCAGCTGCAACAACCATGCCACCTCCACCTCCACCAATCCAGTAGCAGTGCTCGAGTTCGAGTATTGTTCTTGCTGTCGCCACCCCATCCACACACCTCCGTGAGTTCTAGTTCTGGTCGTCGGTCTGTGCGGGAGACTCCTAGAAGACCACCACGACCTGCTTATACTCCTGGAGACTCTCGTGGCAAGGGCCACATGTAGATTTACAGTTTACTTGTCTTTTCTACTTTCTATTAGACTTTAGTTTTCATAACTGTTGAGTTTTGAGTCCTTGACTCTTGACTCTTGACTCTTTCATATCATAATGATATTTTTTGTAAACAATATATGACCGTGATAATGAAAATTTGAAGTTTGAATTGGTAATGATTGTGAATTATGAATATGATGCTTCGTGAAAGATTAAAGTTGTTTCATTTCATTTCATTATTCATGTTTCATTTTATAACATTTCATTTCATTATTCATGTTTCATTTTATAACATTTCATTTCATGTTAACAGTTAGAAGTTAGGAATTAGAAATATCTAAGATATTATTTCTTGTAATGGTTATACTTAGCTTACAAGTACAACTTTGGTGATCAATGATGATAAATGTTATATATCGAATTTTCAATTTTGAAAGCTTGAAGTTGAAGCTTTAAGATTGAATTTGATGAATCATGATTCACGAGACTCAATATGTTGCAGTTGTAATATGTATTTTACTAACTTGTGGACATGATTGATGAAGATTATAACTTCTAGATGATTGATGTGATATGGTTCAATGATCAATCTATGTTTTTTTATGTTTTTTATATCTAATTCATCATTCTACATGTTTTTGTTGACATATATGTATCAAAATTAAAAAATATAAAAATATATATATTTTAAAAAAAATTGCTTTGGGATTCACTCCCAAATCGGGAGCTTCTGAAAATGGTTGTTCCCGCTCCCGTTCTCGCTCCCGCTCCCAAGCAACATTGGAACTTACACCTCTTTAATGCTTAAGTTACACTTCTCTCCTTTATGGCGTAAGTTACATTCCTATTTTGGCATATGTAACTCCTTCTCAAGGCATAGTAATTACTCCCTTATGAATTCAACCCTCTTGCTCTTCCTATATATTTGTGCCTCTTATCCTCACTTGACACACTTACTTGTGCATTGTGAATTTGAACTTGAAAAATAGTTGGAGAGACTTGAAGGAGATTGTGGGAGAGAGAGACTTGGAATGTTAGAGTAGAACTTCGTGAACCAAGGTTGATTATATGTTTGCTTCAGTTGCTGTTATCAATTATCTTCATGTTAGAACTTGTTCAAATTTGGGTGAATTTTCTCATTCTCTTGATTTCTCATTGTAATTTGTATCTCTACTGAACTATTTTTATCTAATAGAAGAAGAATTTGGTTGGGTTTTCTCTGGACCTAAATTTTTTGTGTCTCATTGTGTTTTTGATTGCCTTCTATTGTGCATATGGTTTATATGGTTTATGTTTTATCTACAATTTCTTAACTAAAATTGCACCATAAAGAAGTTTTGTAATAAGTGATTGTTACAACATAGAACATCATAATTTCAACACAATGTATGATCATCATATTTCATGTAAGAGTGCAAAGAATGTTGGAAATATTGAGAGGGGGAGGGGGATGTGAATCATTGTTTCGTTACTTTTAACAAATGTTCACTTAGTTAGTCTTGAAATTGAATTCACATCACATAATTAGTGACACACGATGTATGAACCCAAAAATCAAAGTGCAAGTGAAAACTTGACAATTGAAAACAATTTTTAATTTATTACAATCATTTGTGAGGACACCATTCCTTTGTGAGCACCGACTTACAAATGTAGCAGACTTCAACCTATCAATGAGATGAGGACACCAATCCTTTTGTAAGCACCAACTTAAAAATATAGGAGGCTCCAACTTGTCAAGGAGATGAGGACACCAATCCTAAGTGAGCCTGTAGCATAAAAACTATGTTGAAGCACAAAAACTGATAGCTTGAAAATTTAATTGTTAAAATACACAAGATATTTAAAATAATAATTTACTATTATATATAGAATTGTATAAGATGATATAAAGTTTACAATGAGGCCCTGCTTTTATATCTCAACAGGTGACCTTTTGTGAATGGGCATGTCTTTTAGACATGCATTTTTACTTAATTTAATGACTATTTAACGTAATTAATATTTAATTATTTAATATTTATATTTATTTTATTTATCTAATTGTTATGAATTAGATTCATAACATAGCCTCTTCTTTTAGAAGCTTTGTCCTCAAAGCTATATTGCTGGCAATTGTCTTTGCAGTTGTCATCTCGGCATATGGAAAACGGAAGGTTGGCCCAACGTCTATAATTCGCTAATAACTCTATTTTGAGTCCAAAGTTGTCTCCCCCCCCTCCTTTTTTTTTAAATAAGAAATTCTTCTTCTTCTTCTTCTTTTCCTTTTCTTTTTTTTTAATGTTTTTCAATTCTTTTTTTGTATATAATAATATATTTTTTTTGATGAATTATATAATTTTTTTTGTTTTGTTTTTGTTTTTGTTTTTTTAATATAATAATTATATGTCAAACTTAAAAAAAAGACATGGAGATTCAAAAGAGGACAAGTTATTCAATCCACACGAGTTTGGGGTGTTTGGCTGTTAAACAGGAAAGCTTATTGAGGGGCTGAGGTCCATTTGTAGACGCTGTCACCTGGGAAACGAAAAATTGATAGGTTCTCCGGCCCCAAGCTTCCAACCCTTACAAGCCTAAAACCCCATGACTTTAGCGCGACGTTCTTTAATGTCTTCCGCCTCACCCTGGTTCGAATGCAAGACGTGAACATCTTCTGGGGCCAACGCTATGACCACCTGCTTCTCGCACCACACTATTGACCCACCAAGTACCCATCACACACACACACATATATATATATGTGTGTGTGTGTGTGTATATATATATATATAGTGTGTGTGTGTGTGTGTGTGTATGATATGTGTAATATATATATAATAGATAGAGCCAATTGAAACGATGCACGACATGAGGAATGACCCTTGATCGAAGAGACGTTGCTTGACGGCGGGGGCAACAAAAAAACGGTGGGATATCGTCGTTGAAACAAAATCATAGCTGACCTTGGAGATAACCGTGGAGTGAAGGTCTTTTATATAAATCCCCTTATTGTAGTGCAGGCAAGCCTCTTTGCTTAAAAGATGCGAGGACCGTAACTGGCGATGGGAACGGAGGAGACCCTCCATAAGCATGCTTGCTCTCCTGCGAGTGCTCGCAGTAAATAGCACGAGTTCGAACAACTTCGCCATCTGGGCCAAGAAATTGTCAACTCCGGGCCTCTTGAAACTGTCATTATAGTTGTTGTTTTTGTCGATGGGTATATCCAAGTTGTAGTCCAGAAGAGTTCTGTCCATGTCAAGAACCAGTGTATTCGTCTTCTTGTTGTGCTCCTTCTTGGGTGGCAACACAGGAACCCTAAGTGGCTTTTGTGGCGGCATCCAATATAATGAGGTGTCCAATAGAGGTATGGCTTTCAGAACAAGTGTAACATTGGACTTCAGTAGGTCAAGATTGACCAGTGCAAAGGGCACCTCATCCACCAATTCGGAATTTGATGACCAAACCAGAAATCGTTTGATGGGAAAGGAATTAGATGGTTGAAGGGAGTAGGAGAAAGGGTAGTGGTCCGCAATAACTACCCTGCTCAGGTCTCTTCCCAGGAACGAGAGGTCCTTCACAAGTTTGCCTTCTATTTCAGTGCATGAATCTCTGTACAACCTCTTCTGAATGAGGTTATTGTTTGGCAATTTATCCAAAGTGAGGGTCGTGTAGCAATACCGAGGTATATCATGCTCCTCATCATCATCTGATTCCATTCTAGATCTAAACAGCGCAAGGCGATTTGGAATATCAAATTGCGAAATCTGAGCTTCGACTTCTTCGAAGATGTGGATTGCCCCTTCCCCTGTATTTCCACTCAATATTGAACCAACCTCAATACGATCAAATGTGTTCAATGGATCATCAAAACCTTGCGCAGTAGTTTTCACATATATAAACAGTAGATCATTCTCGCTATCATAAAACATAGTAGAGTAAACCAGTTTCACATCGTCTTCTACTATTTTAGGCTTGACTTGATATATCAGTGGAGGGTTATAATTTTGATCATGAGTAATTGCCACCACTTTTGCATGTACTCCCATCACAAACAATACTCTATCCATGCAGCAAGGCATCTAATCATTTGAGGTTTCCCATCTAGTGTGAACATCTGGTATATCTTCTTGGCGTGAAATCCTGTGAATAAATGCTTTCCCTTTAACCTAATAGCTTGATGTTGATAGTTCTCTTCTCGGGCACATAGTTGCTGCAAATAGTTTATGGAATTCTCCATGTCTGTCATCTTAATCTTCGTAATGCCATTTCTTTGCAGATCATCCTCCATCATCCTCTGAGATTCCATCAATATGTGAACGAATGTAACATGGAGGAGAAGGGAAAACAAGAAAAAGAAACAATTAGCTGTTGGAGAGGGAACCCCACAACATAAAATCTTCACATCCTCATCTCCAAAATTTTCCATCTCCCTTCTAGAGATGAGATGCCTCTTCCATAGATAGTTCCTTGCAATTTTTATATGTAATGGGACTGTACTATCTCCATCGTTGGAGGTTGAGGTTGAGGTTACAGATAACTTAAAAAACATATTGACAAGCACACCTTGGTCATCATTTTTTATATTAGTTTTTATTTCTTCATCAAAATCATTTTCTTTTTCTTCTTCTTCATATTCCCAATTGGATTCTGAGTCTGAGTTTTCCTTTTCACATTCCCAATTGAATTCAAAGTCTTTATCATTTTTTTCTTCGCATTCCCCAGTAGGTTTAGATTCAGTCTCTGAATTAGAATCTTCAGAATCTTCTACAGCTTCTTCTTCGTCACCTTCATCTTCACTAGATAGACACTCACTGACCTCACTTTGGTTATCCTCACCTTCACTAACCCCTTCCTCTTCAACTGAAATTTCCTTTCGACATGCTTTAATTTCTGCACATAAGTTTTCTAAATGTTGAAATACTTCTTGAATACTAAACTGTTCAACGTAATCAGGATATGAACGTAATGGCACATTGTGCGGCGAACTGCGTTCAAAAGCCTGCATGATTATATCGTGTGCCATGGCTTCGATACCACTGTAGCATAAAAACTATGTTGAAGCACAAAAACTGATAGCTTGAAAATTTAATTGTTAAAATACACGAGATATTTAAAATAATAATTTATTATTATATATAAATTGTATAAGATGATATAAGATGTTACAATGAGGCCCTGCTTTTATATCTCAGCAGGTGACCTTTCGTGATGGGCATATCTTTAGACATGCCTTTTCACTTAATTTAATGACTATTTACCTAATTAATATTTAATTATTTATTTTATTTATCTAATTGTTATGAATTATATTCATAACAGAGCCCCAACTTCTAGCTTATTTACTTGTTTAGGAATCAATTATTAGTCAAAGAAAGCCCGTCTTCCTGGCAACTGCTCCTCACTCCTTCACACAAGACTGTTGTTAGCACGCTGAGCTTGGCCTTGGCCTTCAAACTAGGCCTAAACTAGATCTTCAAACAACAAAACTCGACCTTGTAAAACAACAGATATTGGCCCTCAAACTTCGATCTCCACAGAGACAGAACTCAACTTCTATTCCAGAACATAGCCTTCAAGACACACCTATAACTCGACTTAGAATAGGTATGAGCTCTCCCTTCAAAAATCGAATATTCTTCTCTTAAACTAGACCTCAAGCAAACCAGAACCATTCCCAAGAACAATGCCAAAAACCCTTCAAAAGATGTGCCAACACCCTTCCATAGAAAGACTCCAATTCGACTTCCCTTCACTTCGAGTTCATGAGGTATGAACCTTAGAACTTCTTCTCTTCACTTGCTTAGACAAATCCAAGTTGCTTGAGCAAGTGGCTAGAAATGCTCCTTATGCTTATTTATAGTGCATTTGGGGGCTAGACTCGACTAACTTCTCGACTAGTTGGGTTGACTTGTGCAACTGGTAGAATGTATTATGAATATTCAAAAAATTACTTCTCCTCGATTGTGATGAATAGAGGGAGTGCCATATATCGTTGGAAAGGTCTTGGAATAGGCTTTTCAACTATATATATTATTCTTTAGCTAGGTAATTGGAGTGAAAGGGTATTCAAAGATAGGGTATCCAAGTGGCAGATAAAAATCCAAATATGGTATTTCCTGGAGGCTTGAAATATGCTATTTGACAATGTAACTTTCTCTTTCATTTGGACAACCTTTGACATCAATGACCATCATTTTTAGCAAAGAGCTACATTTATATGTAAGTTTTGAGATACATTAAATTATATTTCTAACTATAAATGGTCTCTACCATCCAAAACTCATCATACTATAATCAAATAAGTACATATCTGACTTGAAGTTTGACTTATTGTGAAGTTTGCTTTCTCTTAGGTGAATGACTCCAACAGTTCCTACCAATTGATGATTCACGACAACAAATAAGTTTTAATTAATTGGCACCTTTAAGCACCATATTCCCCTTTTAGGGTTCAATCATAGAACCCCACATTTCTGGCTTAGGAGGTGCAGGGGGAAGTGGTGCAAGGTCATGTTTTACATATATGATGTTGAAATGATGAAACATAGTTAAGTGCATGGAATGGTGAAACATCCAAATCTCTATCTTCTTCATGAGAGTCTAGTAGCTCTAATTCTATGTTGATGTTTGTAGCTCGGGCGAATACTTCTGCATAGGCCTAAGTGTGTAGAAGTCGCCCATAAGGTCTCCCTAGGATACTTGCTCTAGGTTGAGCAAGTTGCATTGTACCTTAGGAAAAGCACATAAGTGTTATATTGGCTCATTGAGCTAAAGTAAATATAGGAAAAGTAAAGTAATTTACTTTAATGGTTTTGTTTTAATCTGAGCCATTAATCCCAAGTGAGGCGAGATAATCTCAACCATCAATCACTTTAGATATTAGGGTTAGGGATTTAGCTCAATGTAAAGTTATAAAAGCAAGGATAGGGAGAGGGAGAAGACATACCATACAACAACACTAGCCTTAGGAGGAGTGTGAGTGTTTTGGGTCCGAGGAAGTACAAGAGGGAACTTGGAAATGTAGATCTGCCAAGGAGATCGAGCACCGATCTAGGGAAGAACTGTTGAATGAGTTCAAATGCATTTGTATTTTCTCAGTTGGGCCACTTTCCCAGGATGGGAGCCCAAGTAAGTTCCAAGGTTATTTTAATGAAGAACGATTGGGTAGAAATTTGTGTCATTGTGATTGAGATTGGTTGTGGATCTGCTGAAGTTTTAATGTGTTAATGAACATAACTGTGCATTTAATCAGTAGATCTGTTAACTCTGCTAGGAATCAAGTGCTTGGTGCAAGGTTTGTAGAAACATTCTATCAACAAACATCATGAAATGGGGGTCCATTTTAACTTTTAGTGTTAAAATGTAAGTAAATGAAATTAAAATATAAATAAAGACAAATGCCAACTTTAAAAGTTAAATGCATTTCCAAATAGGAGGTTTCCTAGTGTACATAACTAGGTTGAAGCTTGAAGGTGGTCAACTGGATGATGAATAGGATTAGGTTTCTTCAATGAATGGACTATGGAGATTCTTTTGGTCCTTTAACCATCCAGTTGGACTGGTTCTAACATAATTTGGCCTATTTGGGGCTCAAACATCAAATGGCTGGTTCTAATATCTTTGCTATTTATAGTCTTTTCCTAATTTATATTTATAGGAAAAATGATATCAGTTGCTAACAAAAGTTCAGTGTCGATAATGCTTCTCATTTACACTAGTTCAATAATTTTTCATTTGTTGAGGGTTAGTTAGAGGACAATGCAACTTAATTTTAATTGCACTCTTTGTCCTAAGAGAACTCTATTGTTAGGATTATTTTTAGGGGTGGATTATTGAAGTGAGGAGGAAATCTCTACATTTATTATAGATTCATTGGCTAAAGTAATGGAGAATACAAGCATGCTAATTCTTTTGAATGGACAAAAAATAATGTTTTAGTTGAGAGAACTAAGGAGATAATTATATTGCCGGTATATGAGTCTAGATCAATGTAGCATGACTCTTATAGAATCTGTGAGTACCCGCGGGGCTTGATGGGTCACTCACATAGAACCCGCAGTTTCTACACGTACCTACCAAAACTTGCATAAAACTCGACTACCCACATTCAACTTGTGAAGACCCTCATAGGACCCGCATAGGACCTATGGGGACCATCAAAATTCAATTTTTACTTTTTTCATTTTTTGTGCTTAAAATTTACCATACTTTAAGTTTTTCAATTTTTTCTTTTTTTTTTTTCTTTTTTTGTGCTTAAAATTTACCATATTTTAAGTTTTTTTTTTTTTTTAATATATTTTTTTTTAATTTCAATTTGTTCTTATATTTTTGTATTTTTGCGAGTCTTATACGAATCCTATATGGGTGGTTCCTGAGTCTTATACGAGTACGATTTGTGCAACATTGATGTAGATAATCCCTGACATAGATAGCGAAAAACGTACTACAGTCAAAGAGAGTACAAGCCAGTTGGTTTCCATATGTGGGCAATACATCTTATGTGGGGCATGTGGGCTACTATAACCATTTTGACTCAATGCATTTATCTACTCTAACTGTTGTCCTGTAAAATGTAGGCTTGAAGAAGGCAGGAAGGGTAATGAGCAAGGCACCTACAAAGGTATAGAGTTTGTCTCGAGGAAGGGAGAGCCAACAACCTGGCATGCCTCTAAGATGGTGCAAGAAAAGTCCATATGTTTTCTGGATGGATGTTTAAAAAATAGAGTAGAAGTGAAGCCATATTCATAACCACATGTTCTCATTTATTCTTAAATTTGAAATTTCCCATGGTTAACTACACTTGTACTCATTCATGAGGTCACCTTTATGAGGTTGTTCAACTTTTTTCTAAGTTACCAAGAAACAGAAATGGAAATGGTTATGGATTTGGATTCGGATATCGATCCACAAGATTTTTGAAAAGCAATGGAGAATACAAGCATGCTAATTCTTCTGAATGGACAAAAATTAATGTTTTAGTTGAGAGAACTAAGGAGATAATTATGTTGCTGGTACATGAGTGTAGATAGTACCTGAGCTATATAGCTAACAATGTACTGCAGTCAAAGAGATGTGGGAAATACATCTTATGATGGGGCATGTGGGCTACCATAACCATCCTGACTCGATGCATTTATCTACTCTGACTTTTACTGTATAGTGTAGGCTTGAAAAAGGCAGGAAAGGTGATGAGCAAGACACCTTCAAAGGTCTACAATTTGTCTTGAGTCTTGATGAAGGGTGAGCCAACAACCTGACATGCCTCTAAGATGGTGCAAGAAAAGTCCATCTGTTTTCTGGATGGATGTTTAAAAATAGAGTGGAAGTGAAGTCATTCATAACCACATGTTCTCATTTATTCTTAAATTTCCCATGGTTGACTATGACTATGCTTATGCATGAGGTCATCTTTATGAGGTTGTTCAACATTTTTCTAAGTTACCAAGAAACAGAAATGGAAATGGATATGGATCTTGATTCGGATTATATATATATATATACTTATATTAATATTTCTATCTTTATCTATAAACTTATATAATATATATTTTTTTTTAAATTTAAAAAAACATATTCAACATTACAAACCTAAACCTTTCATGAATCACAACGTTAGAACTACAATCATTAGATAATTTATAAATTTGAAGAGTGAAATCATGATGCATCGTTATTTATACCAAAAGGATAATTGTAAATACAAAATATACTATCTCATCAATCATCAATCTATTGATATGATGTTGTAAAGTAGGTCTAACTACATGTCCAAAAATTGGTCAAAAATAATTAATGGCATAGCCATCCTTTGTACACTATACATTATTATCTATGTATTGTCTCAAAGCTTTCCGGTTAGCATTATCAAAACATGAAAATTAAAATTTTGATGTCTTAGACCTTTCTTGCTAGAATTATCATGGGCTATATAGCCTGTAGGCAATTAATAACTTATACAAATATACAACATACAGATTAATAAATATGCAATCAAACTAAATATAAATAGAATATTTGGTTTTTAGGTTTGAAACAGATGGAAAATTATCTTAAAAAAATAAAAAATAAGCCAAAAACTCTCATGTTATTTGCTTAGGACTTGGCATGTGAGGGCTAGCTGACACATAATCTGTTTCAGTAGCATGGGATCGTTTCCAGGTTTTAAGGATCCATTTACATGGTGGATCCTGTGTGGATCTGAGTGGACCCATTTCCATGTACACACCTGATGAATGATTGTTTCAGCCCTCCAAAATGCCAAGGATTTACCTCTCTAGAAATCCCCTCAAATCCCCGGCTCCGATCTGCTCCCAATGATCACCTCCCTAGCTCCCACATGCGCCTAGAAAAGCCTCCTGCACAGGCCCACACAGTCACTCAGATGGCTGTTTTGCTAGAGCAGAATTCCTCAGGGATTTGGCTGACTTCTAACTCAAAAACTCCAGCAATTGATGATGCAAAAATCCCCTGGAATCTCAGGAATACCTCTAATCTGTGCTGGCCCCTCCAAGCAAATCTAACTCCTCCACTACGCCCTGGAAACTGCCATGAAACCCCCACAAATTGGCTGAAGACTGATGCTGAAGATGCTCACATGGAAATCGACTTCCCTCCTTGGGCTGGCACGCGAGGTCCACCAAAGTATGGGGTGAGAAACTCGCTTGAGAATCTCAGTGCGGACTCGGCTAAACAACTCAATCGTGCTAGGTACGAGTGAATGTCAAATTGAGTTCGTTTTTGCCTTTTTCCATAGTGTGGGTGCCTCCATCAATTAAAATTGGAAGTGGGGTCCTCCAATCCACTTCTCCTAAGTTAGAACCCAAAATTGTCAAACTTGTACAAAATATATATTCTCACTTGGCAATTATTGCTAAGTGGGAATATCACAGAAATGACTCAGGAAACCTACCCATGAGAGTTAACTTAACATATTGACCAAGCCTGGGAACAACTTGGCTCTATTCAAAATGCATTAATTCTTCAATTTTCTCCAATAAAATATCAGGAATTTCTTGCATTATAAATCCATATAATTAGATTTTACAACATAGTCGTAAGTTCACATAAATACTAAATAACTTCAATTTTCATAATAGACATTAGATATGAATGTAAAATTTCAAAATGTGAACTTGGAAGTAGATTCTAAAAAGGTACCTTGTAAGAATGTCTTCCTTGACTTAATCACCATATTAAAACCAAATAGCCCCTCAGGATTCTTGTACCTTGTGATTTGTGATGGATGACATCTTAAGATGGCTAACCAAGGAACAACCTTTGTATACAATTGAAAAGACCTCCCATCGCTTCACCATTGGTCATATTTATTATTTATCAGAACTGGACCTGCTTTTATCCTATTGACTTGCTTCCATCACTTATTGTCATTGAGATAATATAATTTTATTTCATTTCATTTTTTGCTTAGTCAAGATTATTTTGTATCATGATATAGAATGTGGCTACAAGCCATTTATGGAAAATCTGACTAGTTAGCCATCTTGGGGACAGTAGGTTGCTTGAAAGACCAAAGAGGATCATGCTTTTGCTCATTTCATGAAGTTATTTGCATCATTATTCAGAAGTTTCAACATGCAGAATTTTAAATCTTATGTTTTCAAGTTTACTTCCATTTTTTGAATCTTATTGGATTCCAAAAATAATGGTGGTGAGAAGCTTTTTCCTTGTATGTGAAACTTATGCTTCAATAATGGACAGGTTGCATCTTGGTGGGACTATGGCTACCAAACAACTGCAATGGCTAATCGAACTGTGATAGTTGACAACAACACATGGAATAATACACATATTGCAACTGTTGGCACAGCTATGTCATCTCCGGAGAGACAGGCCTGGGAAATTTTTGAGTCATTGGATGTCAAATATGTTTTAGTCGTATTTGGAGGTTTGTTTCTTACTTTTAGTTTTAACATGATAAAACCTAAGTAACGTTAGTTGTCCTTCTGAAGTTAGAAAAGTCAGTTATTCCATTTACTTTATAAAAGTGTTCTTTCTTCCTGAATGGAAATTTGATTAAACAGTAGTACAATATGCAGGTTTGGTTGGATATCCAAGTGATGATATCAATAAATTTCTCTGGATGGTTCGCATTGGAGGAGGTGTTTTTCCACATATAAAGGAACCTGATTATCTTGTAAGTGGGTATCATGTTTTCATGTAATACCTAACTCATATTTGTGCTTGCATGCAATGTACTGCAGTTAGCTCCCGTTGCCTATGAATGGAAATTCCATGACATTATCATATCATGCAGCTATCTAATTTCTTGGTTTTGATGATTTTGTCGCAGAGAGATGGTCAGTATCGCATAGATTCCCAGGCAACACAAACAATGCTGAATTCCCTAATGTATAGGCTCTCATATTATCGGTAAGAAGCTTCAGTTAATTAGGAAAAGTTTGTCATTCTATTTCAGTTGTTACTTCTTTTTGGATCTTAATAAATTCCAACAGCATACATACATCACTTGGGTGTGGCATACTTAATCGTTGTCAATCTTTTTTGATATAGCTTTGTCTGGCTGGTCAACATCACACAGCTTAGCATTTAAAATTGTTTTATGCATTGTTTTCCTATGATTGATATATAGTGGATAAAATTGACAATTTTATATGAATAGGCATTCTTTTTAATGTAACCCAACCCAATTTGATTAATTGGGATCTTTGAGATGCGAATTCACCCTTACGTGTCTTGGTCCACACAAAGGGTCTCTTTTAGTTGGAACAAGTAATTGGCATTATTTACTATGGACAATTGAAAACAATAAAATATTACTAAAACCACCTTAAATTGTACACCAGGGTGTGCATAATAGTATTCTATGAATTTCATGCTAAAGTAACTAGAATTATAAAGACATTATAATTGAAAGAATTCTAAAAGTTTTCGGTGTGCTTTAGGAGCAAAGCATTCCCAAGAGTAAGGATATGTGCCCAAACAGGCTCAACACACATTATTGATTATAACAATATTAATTACTATTCTTGAACTATATTAATTTTATTTTATTTTCCTAAGGGTCATGATCACTGGTCATGAATTTTGATCAAGGGGAATCAATAGGATTCACCATTCAATCTTCATTTATATGAAAACATTTTTGAAGATTCATGTATGTGTTTCTTGGTGGATGCCTTGAATTTGTCTATAGTCTATTGTGGTCACTTGACTAATAAATAAAGAGTTATATAGCCTTAATTTCGTGCCTATTTTTTTAGCCTCCCTAAAAGTGGATTTAGTAAATAGGATTTTATTTCCTCAGTCTCTTATTTGACCTCAGCCTTAAATGTATGTGGGCCTATCTTTGAGTTGATTAGGAAGTAATTAAGAGGCCTACAAGAACACCCCCAAGAACTTCAAAAGTGAACCCTTTTTTTCACAGATCAACTAAGTACTTATATGAAATACTATTCATCAATTACGGTAGTTACAAGGGCTTGACAGTAGGTGGGACAGGGTGCTGCCATGCAAATAGCCCATGTTCAAACTCCAATGGGTGTAAATCTATTATTTATGTGTGAGGGAAAGGTTTGACCTCTCAGAGTTGGTTTCCCTCCATGATGAAAGGGGCTTGACACATGTCCGACAAACCAAGTTGGTCTTTGTAACGAATAGAGTTCATATACTCAACAGAATATTCAAAATATGTGAAATATGTAAGTATCCATTTATAGGACAAATCATGTTTATTAAGAATGTTGAATATACAAGAGATATGATATGTTTACAAATGAGGGCCTTGCTTATATTATGATAATTATTTATTTACTATTTTTATATATTGTATTCATAACATTGACTTCCTCTTCAAAAAAGCTTTGTCCTCAAAGCTTATTGTTTTTTCCTGAGGAAAAGTATCGTAATTTTCATTATCAAAGAAAATTACATGTTGTAAATGCCATAGGCATATGCATAAAAATGTCCGTGGTCATCTGTGAATTGTTTTGTAACTGTAAGGAACCTATACAAAAACCCTAAGAAGGGTATACTGATAGTATTTGATCATATACAATATTATTTACATATTCAAAATTTCACCCATGGTGATTACTGATCTGTAGGCAAAAATATTAACACAAAAATATAGATAAGTTAGGGCCTGTCAGCCCTCTGTAGATCCTGGTCCATGTATGGTTTGTGGTAATACTGATAGATCTGCTCAGGGGTATGTTCCCTCATCAGCCATTCCCCTCTAGGATGATTCGTTGCCGCTTTTGAAAACCGGTTTGTGGATTCATTGCGCTCCTTGTAGATATGAGCACATGAACATGATCAAAATGTGTTTTTAAAAATAAAACATCATCCAATATGGTTCTGAGTGTATATGCATGGCATGTAGATATGCAGTTGAACCAATTAATAACAATCCTGGAATCCCCATAAACTTGTAACTGTCTGCCATTTTTGTTAATAGCAAAATATAAGAGGTGACGAAGTGTAAGGAGCTTCACAAAGTTATTTGTGTCATCTCCCAACCCCAAACAGATATGAAAATAATGTGTTTCAAATATATGGAGAATAATGCCACCACCACAACCCTGTTCTTGTGCTGATCCGTTGAAGTATGCCCAAGGGTGCTCTTTGTCATTGACTTCCGGAATAAAATTCCGAGTTCGGACAACCTGTTCATCTACTGGGATTTCCAAATAGCTATTAAAGATCTTGGGAATAATTAGTGGCTAGACAATATTCTTCCGCCAAAAGATGTTGTTGTTCCGGCACATCCAAATGTACTAGCATACCATTAGAGGAAGATTTTAGGATCTCGGGTTTGTTGCTTTAGCCCACCACCTGTTCCAGGCATTAAGTATACCATCGCCAGTCCATACGAGTGATAAATTTAGAGTATGTAAGACCTGCGCCCAGACCTGTTGTGTAGTAGAACATGAGAGGAAGAGATGTTGATTTGATTCCTCCTCCACTCGACATAGTACACACCATGTAGGTCCCTGAAACGATCATTTTCTAAGATTTGTTCCAGTCGGGGTTTTATCCACAATGATTTTCCACATCAGTAAACGAGTGCGCGACATGCCTTTTAGCTTCTAGATACTATACCAACTTTCGAGGTATTCGGGCTTATGGCTAGCATGGATGATAGGGTATCCATCCTTTGGGGTATAGTTCCCTTTCTGGGCTAATCCCCAGATCAGTTCATCATCCTCATCCCTCAATCCCACATGGGATTCGATTAATGCCACCAAGTAAGTCCTCCACTCCATGTGCCATTGAGCTGGTATATCCAAAACCTCCCCAGATAGCCACGCTTGTTGATATGTAGTTGTATTGTGTGGGTCCCCGAGGTGAGCTATGTTTGCCACTCTGTTATGATTTAGGAAGGCAATTAGGTCAGGAGGGAGATGGTAGGAGTTGCCATAGCCAATCCATGGATCAATCCCAATTCAGATAGACACACCATTATCGATCCTCCAGGTAAGACCCCTCCTTATGGTGGGAAGGGTATTTATAAAAGCCCTCTAAATCATTGATATGCCCTTCCTGTTCCAAGCAGGTAACCTTAATCAATCCAAGACTGTGTGTGGCCAGATCTATTTGTAGGTAACCACCTCCGACCAAGGGCTCTTGTGCTTCAAGAGCAACCAACCTAATTTTTCCGCAAGTGCTTGAGCAAAAGCAGAGATGTTTTTTAGGCCCCAACCTCCCCATTTTTTGGGAGTAGAAATTCTACTCCATTTGACCCATGCATAGGGTTTTCCTTCCTTGTGACCCTTCCATAGGAAATGACAACAGACTCGCTGAATCCTTTGTAGTATGCCTTGAGGGATCTAGGCCAGGGACATCCAAAACACTGGCGTAGCTTCCAAAACCGATTTAATGAGCACCAGTCTACCAGCTCTGGAGAGTAGACGTTGGCTCCAAATGTTTAATCTTCTTTCCACCTTGGCAATCAAACATGTCCACTTTGCAATTTTGTATCCATCTGCTTTTATCCTGAAGCCCAAGTACTTCAAAGCATCCTCCAATGTCAGGTTTTGGAAGGGGAAATTTTGGAGTGCAAGATAGGTCTCTTGTTGAGTACAGACTGAGAAGGATATAGTGGATTTGGCCCCATTTATTTCTAGCCCAGTTGTAGTGCTAAATAGTTTCAACACTTTAGTAAGTGTGATGATGTCCTGAATTCTCCCATCTAAGAAAATGAGAATGTCATCAACAAAGAGCAGGTGTGATAGTGTGCATTGATCCATATCTTGAGGCCCATGATCCGCCTTGTATGCTTGTCCGATGCAATCAACCTGCTTAGGCCTTCCATTACCAAAAGAAATAGTAGTGGGGAGCACTGTTGATAATATCGGCGATATTCGAACATATCGCGATATTTTTGGCAAAACGATATATTGCCAAGAAAATATCGGCAAATATCGCGATATTTTGAAAATATCGGCAAAATATTGGCTATGTTTAAAAATTTGAAAAAATCATTTTTTATGCTTGCCAATATTTGCCGATATTTTCGCGATATTGCTGATAAGATATTTTCTGGACCCTCGCCGATATTTTGCCGATACTAATATTTTCAACACTGGTGGGGAGAGTGGGCATCGCTGCTTAATTCCTCGCTCCGCTTGGAAAGAGTCGGAGGCTGATCCATTGATTAAGATTCTGAACGATACAGATGTGATGCAACACATATCCATCTGATAAAAACCAGTGGGAACCCCAGATGAGTAAGTATCATCCTAAGGAATAACCAATTGACCCTGTCGAAGGCCTTTGAGAGGTCAATCTTAAGCATCACCCCTTTAAGCTTCTTTAGTTTGATGGAGTGAAGGGCCTCTTGTGTCGTGCTGTTGGCCTCATGGATTTGTCGGTTTTGTAGGAAGGCAAATTGTTTTGGGGAGATGTGGTTTGACAGGATCGGCTTGATGCGGTTTGCAATAATCTTTGCAATAATTTTGTATAGGCAGTTACATAGGGATATAGGCCTGAAGTCATTAAAAGATAGCAGGGAGTCTGTCTTGGGAATGAGGGCTATATAGGTGGAATTGATAGGTTCATACATTCTACTCGATAAACGACATTCTTCGATCACATCAAGCAGGTCCAGTCCAATAATGTCAAAAAATGTAAGGTAGAATTTCATGGACCAACTACCCGACCCTTGGCTTTTGTCTGTCTTGAACCACTTCAGGGTGCCCTCCAGTTCCCCCATAGTAACAAGTTTTATGAGATCCTCCATTAGGTCAGGTTCCACAAATTTGGGGAAATTCCTCAAAGCTTATTGTTGATAAGACGTGCCATCTATTTCTTTGTCTTGTAATCTATTTGCATTTTTCGGAAATTTTGAGTTTTCATCTTTGATGATACAAGATGATAGGATCCTCTAAGTGATAAACAAAATTGTCGAATTGAGAAGGGAGCTAACCATCCTAAATCAATATTTTGTGGAATCTTGTGGTTATTGGATACTTTTGGATTAATTTTTATCATAATATTGAATTGTGCTGACATCAATATTCTTGGGAGCATATGTTAGTTGTTTCTGGTCTGAGTGATATGGATTTGCAAATTGGTTGAGATCAATGTTGCATGAAGCGGGGACGTGGAGGCGTCATTTCGCAAAAATCTAGGAAGCGAGGCATCTTGGAAGTGTCTACTATATATATACATATTTTATATTTTTTTGCATCATATTAAATAAAACATCCAAAATACCAAAATAGTTGTAGAAGATATGGAAGCATGCATATTTGTACTTAAATCAAGATAGATATGGCATCCATTGTATATTAATGATTAATTATTTGAGCACCAACCATCTAGAATGTAGATTCTTCTCCTCTTCTCTAGCCTTTGCCTCTACCTCAACTATCTAGGGATGTTAGTCACATTGCCCAATTTTGATCGAACTATCTAATCCAAGCCTTAAAATATGGTAGAAAAAGCTTAACAATCTTGATCGATGATTTTGACTTGATTGAAAGGTAATTTTTTGCTAAGGGCATGACAAAGGAGTTCAACAATTAACACCACCAACGCTAGGGTACATATGGGGCTTGGTGCTCTTGATTAAACGCTAATCAGATACCCTCATACACGATATAATCTAATGAAAAGCCACAATACCATTGATCTTGAATTCTTTAAAACTGTTAAGTCTACTGAATTTTGAATAGGACATGAAATTCTATTTTCCCCATATGAAGTTTGATGAGGCTAGAACCACTCTCAAACATCCTAAGTCATTTCATGGTAATGTTAAAAATTTAAGTAAAATGATGAAAATAAAAAATAAAGGAGAATGTCACTTTTACTTTAAGAATTTAACATCACCTTGAGGGAGCATCTAGGAAGCATCTAAGGAGCATCAAGGGAGCACCTTGGGAGTGTCCGAGAAGCCCCAACCCAACTTAAGTCAAAGAAAAAATACAAAAAAATATTTAGAACCTTGTGGAACCGTCTATCTTCCTTCGGATCTGTGCTCGATCTGGGGAGGATCCGTTGTTGGATCCGCAGTTCAGAAATTCAGAACCGCGGATCGCGCCAACGCAGTTCCGAATTCCCAGGAACTCTCTTTGTTTCCCCGATCTGCAACTCCGAAATTCCGAACTACGGATTTGACGATGGATCGCCCACAGATCTGTCTAGTATGTGATTCCTGGTTTGGATCCTTTGGGGGGGGGTTCGTGCAATACTAGTTGAGATCTATGCTTTAATATTTGGGTGTCAATAACGAGTTCTTGTGATTTGATTTCCGTTTATCTTGTTAAAAAACCAGATTTGTCCTCCCCCTGTCTCGAATCCCATTAATTGGACACGATTCTCTAGGACACATGTTCGATTCACATGTCTAGCGTGCCTTGGCATGTGGGATTCAGTGGGCATGTGGGTCGGATTCGAAGGGCATGCGAGTCCTGATTTCGAGACACCTCTCCCTCTGAAAAGTGCGTCGCTCGACTTTTAAAGCCCAATTTGGGCCCATTTCTCACTCATTCTTGAGTGTCTCTCTTGTCATGGGTGTGTGGGAGCGACTAGCAAAGGGTTTGGGAGCATTTTGGAGGTGATTCAGGCAACATGTAAGTGCATTTTGCTTCTATTTTTTTTGCATTTTTTGCTACAACAATTTGCATGTGCATTTTTTGACAAGTTTGTGCATTTTTTCTTTATTTCTTTACAACATTCATGTTTCAATCAAGGGCAGCAGGGAAGGGCCAAAGGAAGGGGAAAAATGTCCACATTAGTGATGCCCCTCCTGTTCCAATTTCATCAAGGTTTGCAAATGTTCCCTCTATTGGAAGTAGGGCTGCAACAATGACTTCAAATGTTGAGGGAAAAATATATCTAGAAAGACAACAAGCTCGAGAAAGCAAATATCCCTTGTGGAACTATGTCGCAAGAGATTAAAGGTCAGACAACAAGTTGAAGGGAAGAGGCAATGTTGCTTGGGAATGCAACTATTGCAACAATCATTTCAAGAGCACTTATTACCATGTGAAAGCTCATTTGTTGGCCTTACTAGGTTGTGGAATTGAAACATGTACACATGTGTCTTTATCTAAGAGGAAAGAAATGGAAAAGGAGGCATGTTGTCACCCAAACTGTATAGGCAAGATGCGACAACGCTCAGGATGGGGGTTGTCACTCTGATCCCCGCTCTCTCCATTCTAGCTGTCTCCCTACAATAGGCTATGTGGATAGTCCCTATGAAATGTGAAGATGGAAGATTCATTGGCAACCAACAAATCTAGGAGACACAACTGAATGGCTTAACAACATGGTTGAATTAACAAGTTTAATGATTTGATTAGATTTATTATTAAGATCAGTGCTTCCTTAAAGGAAAGAAATGGAAAAGGAGGCATGTTGTCACCCAAACTGTATAGGCAAGATGCGACAACGCTCAGGATGGGGGTTGTCACTCTGATCCCCACTCTCTCCATTCTAGCTATCTCCCTACAATAGGGTATGGGGATAGTCGCTATGAAATGTGAAGATGGAAGATTCGTTGGCAACCAACAAATCTGGGAGACACAACTGAATGGCTTAACAACATGGTTGAATTAACAAGTTTAATGATTTGATTAGATTTATTATTAAGATCAGTGCTTCCTTAAATGAAGTTAATTACTTGCTTAAGAGAAATGATTTACCAAGTTACTGGATGAACAATTGTTGCTTAAGGATGCTTCACTATCCTAGTTGAGATGCAAAATCTTGGTTTATTTTAAGTTATATGAGTATTCCAAGTGTATCCTTCCTCTTAAATATTTTGAAGTTAGTCTCTAGAGTAGGTTGTGAAAGAGAAGCTAAGGGGAAGCAAGCTAAGGCTTGATTAACGATACATCCCCATAGGTTCTAACCACCCAATGCCTTCGGCGCTGCATATATTGTGGCTCTGACTACTGCAAGGTCACCGTGTTAACCACTAAAGAGGTGCTAGACTCTTTAAGCTAGATGAGAAAGGTGGTCCTATCTCTCTATTGACCAAGCTTATGCTTGGAAGTTATTTAAATAATGCAAGAGACTAATCCTAAGATGCAAATGAAACATATGAGGTTCTCTTAAGGTGAGATTATCAAAATTCGTTAATTACTTTGTTATGATGATCTTCAATTATGAACAATAGAGTACTTAAATAGATAAGTGAATGACAATCTTAACCATAAGAAGAAGTGCTCAAAACTTAACGTTGCTAGAAAATGTTGCTAATAGACAATTGTTCAAATGATAAACAATACAAGATCAATGCTTATTAAGACAATTAGCAATCTTCAAGATTATAATCAACAAATCACCAATATGCCAATTAGATATACAAGAGAGAAAATTAGATGTCTTAAAAATAGCATTTACAAGAGATATCCAATTTAACAATGAGCAGCGAATCCATTTATCCAATGACAATAATGACAATGAGAATTTAAGAGCATTAATACACAATGTCACTAATAGTCTCATTAATAATTACCAATCCAAGTAGGGCACTTATGTTTGTGTGAATGCAAGAGTCAATTAGATGCCAATGACCAAAATTAAATCCAAATCACTTCAACCATAAATGATTATGAATTATAAAAGTTCTTTTGGAAATTTTAGAGTCTTATATGCAACTTATCACTACTACAACTTCGTTTTCAGAGGCCTGCAATTTTATATCAGTAGTCAAAATTGATGCAAGATGCTAAAGATAAGCTAGAAAATCAATGCATTCAACTTCCAGTGATATCCAATTCATTATAAGGCTGTGTGGAAACTATAGATCAAACTTTTAATATTTAGTGTTTTATAAACCAAAAAGGTGCCAAATTATCAATGCCAAAGTAGCTCCAATGATTAGCTAATCAAATTGAGTGATTATTAGACGATCTTAGGTCCATATTAGTGGATTTCATTTGAGTTATATGACTGCATAAAAATAGATGTAGCAAAACAAAGAAAATGATGAAGGGAAGAGAGACAAACCAAGAGGCCTAAAGGCCTAGTTGAGGGTTGGTTTTGACTTCCAATGAGTTTGGCTACCTGCAACCACCAAGTTAGCTCTAATATTGCTGCAAAACCACAATGTTAGTCCACTCAAATAATATAAAAATCAAAGATGATTGAATAAAAAGCTAGGGCAAGGCTTTAAGGCTAGGAAAATCCCAAGACTAAGGCTAAAAGAGGCACAAGACAAGGCTAGAGGCCGAAGAAGGGAAAAGATAGGGAAAATGAGGTCGGAAGAGAGGTGGACGAGGAGAGATGAGCCCACAAGGGCTGATGTCAAGTGCTTAGAGGCTGACATAGGGCTAAGAAAGGCCCTAGAATGGCCAACGACTAGGGTTAGACGCCTTCTAGGGCTGCGACGAGGGGAAAGAGGAGGGCCGAGGGCTCTAGGAGTCTCGTAGGCCTCACTAGGCTGAAATTGGAGTACAACTAGGCTCTAGGCCTTATAAAAATTCAAACCCTGCAAATGCCAAAATTTACCACAGATCACTACAAAAATGTTGGACGACTTCTTTAGGCTGGACATTGAGCTTGGAGGCTAGATCTTGCCTTCCTAAACCTAAATTAGTGTTAAAACCCCAACAAAGTCTTTTGATTATCTTGAAATCCACTTGCACAAATGAATCAAAGAATGCCAAAACCCGAAATATATATACAAAAATATAAAACCCAAAAAATAATAAAACCCCAAGTTTTGCAAAACAAATGGGTTAGAAATAATTTACAAATATACAATATTAACAAAATTAATTTTTATTCAAGAAGTAATATTTAGATATATAACAATGGATGAGTATATTTCGAAAAATAGATAGTGGCCAAACACTCCTGCAAAATCAAATACCATAAAGAAATCTTAGAGCCTAAACATAGTCAGCTCTTCCCCATAGTTTGTGAACTTGGAGCCCAAGGGCTAGCGTACTTGTAAATCTCTATAATATTCTCAAGAAAATTGTTAGATGATATGGTGAATCAAATCACCTGAGAGAGCATGTATCTATAAAATGTTCTTATCACCAACAAATGAAATAACAATTATTTAGCAATGTTTAACACAATATAGGATCACACAAAACTAACACATACCAAACCCCAAAGTCTTTCTATTATGATACAAAATGTTCCCAATAGAGCAACAACTCAATACCAACGTTCAAGAATTACATTGTCCAAAGATATTCAATAGAATCAAAATGACTTCTCTATATTGAGAAACCCCTCCAAGTGGAAAATAATAGCTTGTTGGCTTGATCCCCATCAAAATAA
The DNA here is from genome assembly GCA_000404065.3 of Pinus taeda. Classification (NCBI taxonomy): domain Eukaryota; kingdom Viridiplantae; phylum Streptophyta; class Pinopsida; order Pinales; family Pinaceae; genus Pinus; species Pinus taeda. Next base: position 72,261 of record APFE030959647.1, read on the forward strand.
ACTTGACCGTCAAAAATAACTTGATCATCTTTTAATCTCCACTGTTGAATTTTTAATTTTGAGGAAAAATTCGAATTTTTCGTAAAACCCACTTTTAATTAATCGAAAAATTAATATTTTGGATTAATTTCTTCAAAAAATTGACTTTGACTTAATCACCAAGGTCCAAGGGCTCAAATTTTCTTAAAATATCCATTTTTCCTTTGGTGGGGGATCTTCAAAAATTGACTTCTCTTTGACCCACGAATTTTTTATTATTTTCCACTTGGAGGGAAATTAATTTTTCTATAGTTATTTTTGACTCAAAATTAATTAATTTTCTGGCTTAGGATTTTTATTTAATTTAGCCAAGAAAATTAATTAATTGACATTGGAGGGGATTAATAATTTTTTCCACCCTCAAATATTGTAGCAATGGTTTCTAAATATGAGGGGAAGAGAGACAAACCAAGAGGCTTAAACAAGAAGAATGGAAGGGGATCACCATTCTTGTTTTTTTTAGATGATACAACCACCCTTGCCACACCCACATTGGCCTTGTTGACCACACCTTGTCAATAGTCCAAGGAAGTAGAATACAAAGACATGAAGAAATTTTTTCGAAGTTCAAAGTCATCAGTCAACACCACTATATCATTGTAAACCCAATTTCTGCAAATTTTATTGTAAATGATGCTAGTATGACCGTTTAATTATGTAACAACAATTAGGTAAGTCTTTGATGTTGGCAATGAATTTCATCCTAGGAAGTTTTTTAACTTCACTGAATTATGTGTATTTCTAAACATGGATAATCGACTTAGTTTTTCTTCCAGCTTAAACCCCAAAGGTAGGGTGGAGTTCCTTGACCAAGGTCTTAGGTGAGTCTTAATGTTATATCGAGTCTTTTGTAAAAGTGTGTTTGGGAAAAATTTATGCAGACATTTGGTTGAATTATTTTATTACAAACACACTTGGTTTAAATTATCAATTGGATATCATTGCAAGTTGAATGTATTGATTTTTTAGCTTATCTTTGGCATCTTGCATCATTTCTTCACTACTGATTTAAACTTGCAGACCTCTGAAAATGAGGTTGCAGTAGTGATAAGTTGCATATAAGCCTCTAAAATTGGCTAAGGAACTTTCATAATTTATAATCATTCATGGTTGAAGTGATTTGGATTTAAGTTTGGTCATTGGCATCTAATTGCATTCTTGCATTCACACACACATAAGTGCTTTACTTGAATTGGTAATTATTAATGAGATTTGCTCTAAGTGACATTGTGCATTAATGCTCTTAAATTTAAGTGGATTCATTGCTCATTGTTAAATTGGATATCTCTTGTGAACGCTATTTTTAAGATATCTAATTTTCTCTCTTGTATATCTAATTGGTATATTGGTGATTTGTTGATTATAATCTTAAAGATTGTTAATTGTCTTAATAAGCATTGGTCTTGTATTGTTTATCACTTGAGCAATTTTCTGTTAGCAACATTTTCTGGCATTGTTAAGTTTTGAGCACTTCTTCTTGTGGTTGAGATTAGCATTCACTAATTTGTTTAAGTACCTTATTGTTCTTCGGCTAATAAGAGGGCCTCTTATTTGGCTAATGAGAGGGCCTATTATTCGACATTAGCAATAGAATTAAGGCTTTATGGACAACTTGGATAGAGAATTCTTAGAAGCCCTTGATTACATTTGTAACCCTCTCCTTATATGGTTTTAGATTTTCGTGCATGGTGTTGAAAGATCCCTTGACTTGAGAAATAATCAGGTCAGAATCACCTATATAATGATCAATCGTTGAATTTGTTTAGATTGAGAAACATCAAGTCCTAATAAGAGAGGGCCTCATATTCGGATATATTGGTAGTGCACTTGAAGTCAAGCGTTAGAGAAAACAACGTATAGTCTTCGGATGGGGAAATAAGAACCACACCAGCCCCAAAACCATTTTTTGAGCAAGATCCATCAAAATATATAGTCCAAATCCCAGGAGGCATAGGGGTTATGGTGGGTTCATTCTTAAATAGCCTCTATTCACCGAACTCATATTCTTCCTCTCTCAAATCTTCATCAGACTCCCATGAACAAGCGATCATGGACCTAGTGAAGTCATGTCTAGGTATGATTGCACAAGAATTTTCTCCCAATAATAGACCTATCCTTGCTTGTGATAACCTTCATGTCTTCTATGAAGTTTTTAGATAAGAGCATTCCTTGTTGTTGAAAAATGTAACTAGGTTCGGTCTTCATATGACATGTAATTATGATTTTATGTAATGAGATGTAAGGAAGAAAAATAAAATTATTGTATTGCTTGCTTCATGGGTTTCGTGAGCAAGAGATTTTATTTTTGAGTCTAGACTCCCATTAAGAGTCTTTAGGAATTATTTGTCATCTAGTCATAAAAGGATAGAGTCATTGTCATGTAATGAAGTCATGTTACACTTTGTAAAAGGTCAAAATTGTCTATGTAAAGTATCATCCAACACCTTGTCACTTATCCTCTTCAAGTCGGCCTACAACGATGGAAGACCTTGCTAGAAGAAGTCTGTTAGGCCCCTATTCTACTAGTGTAACCCGTTATTGTTATTAGTACAACCCCATTATTATGTTAATATACCCATGTAATGCCCGTATTGTTACTATTGTGCCCCATAGAAGCCCAATATTGTTATTATTGTGCCCTTACATTATTATTTTTATGTCGGCTCTGATTATATTATGACCCCTTAGACTCCTATATATAGAAAGGAGGTGTTTTCATTTGTATCATCCAAGAATTGTTCATTTGGTATCAGAGCTTTGGATTCTAGGGTTTCGCTGCTCCAAATAGGTCATCGTGGCATTTCGCTATAACTTTTTTTCTACGATGTTTAAAAAGCGGAGAAAACCCCATTTGAGAAGAAATTGGTTTGAACCTTCGCTCCGAATTTCAAATCCTGTCTCGCTATATTTTTGGAGATATAGTCTGAGGAAGTTAGGGTTTTTGCAGACCCCCGAATTACATTCCAAACAGGCCACCTTGGGAAAATCGTCATAACTGTCTCTCTGAGCATGAAATTGAAATTTCGTAAGAAGTTATAGAAAGAGGACGAACTGCAGTTTCATGTGTATATTTTTCAGATCCTAAGTTCAAAACAGTGAAACGTGGCACTTCATACAAGTTCGCTCTTCTGAAAAGGTATATAATCAGGTCATCTTGGGAGTTTGTGCATAACTCTTCCTTGGAGAATCCAATTTGGATTAGACTGGTGGCATTAGAAAGAGGACACATAGGGCTACTGTAGGTTGTGATTTCAGAACTGGAAGAACTAAAATTACAGAGTTATAGTCATTTCAAAATCGAGCTCCTAAAATCAAGAAAAGGCAATATGAGGAAGTTTGATGGCAAGTATCCGGTAAATTGGATACTTCAAATGGAGCAATATTTTGATTTACATGGTGTACCACTGTTACAAAAGGTATGTATTGCATCTTCATATTTAGAACCAGATCAATTTTTATAGTATAAAGGGCTTTGTTCTCGTAGACAATTGTTACGTGGTCGATTTTCACGGAGGAAATGATAGCACATTATGAGGATACAAAGAGCAACACCTTCTTTAGAGCAACACCACAACAACTGGAAAGAGTAAAAGGGCTTTGTTACATAGTGGAGAGTAAAATTATGGCAACAAGGAAGTCTACCCCACAACTATAAAGATGGAAGTGTTGTTTCTCCTAGCCTTCCACAACCTACAAGGGTTACACCACAACAATTGGAAGAAAAAAGAGAAAAAATGCTTTGTTACAATTGTGATAGCAAATGCACTAAAGGTCATAAGTGTGCCGAGAAGAAATTATTTTACATAGAGTATGAAGAGGAGGAAGAAAATGATCAAGAAACATCAAAAGAAGAGGATATATGCCAGGACCCAACCCCAGAGAAAGAAGAAATGAATCAAACCATATCTTATAAAGCATTGGCAAGAATTACCACTCCTCAAACTCTCAAGTTAGAAGGACATATCAAGAAGAAAAAGGTGCAAGAAGTGAAAGATCACATCGAGAAAGAAGAAAAGAATCCAACCATATCTTGTAATTCATTGGTCGGAATTACCACTCCTCAAACTATCAAGATAGAAGGGCGTATCAAGAAGAAAAATGTTCAAGAAGTGAAACATCACATCGAGCATCAAGAAATGAATCTAACCATATCTTGTAAAGGATTGGAAGAAATTACCACTCCTCAAACTCTAAAGATAGAAGGACATATCAAGAAGAAAAAGGTTCATGCAGTGAAAGATCACATCGAGCATCAACAAGTTCTCTAACTTTTAAAGGATAACGCCACTTTGGTGCAAAATTGAATGAAACAACAGATAAATCAACATCATATTCAAAAATGTTTTGATGTAGGTGATTGGGTATTTTTACTGCTATATCTCAAGCAAGCTATTTATGAGAAGGAAATGTTGGCAATACTACATGCACTTAAGAAATGGTGACCTTACCGAATGGGAAGACAATTCAAGGTAAAAATGGATCATGATAGTCTTAATACTTTTTAGAACAACTATTATCTTTAGAAAAACAGAAAAAATGTGTCACAAATATGTTGGGTTATGACTTTGACATCATCTATAGAAAATGGAAGCAAAATTTTGTTGCAGATGCACTCTTAAGAAAGGATGAGGATGTGGAAGCATTGTTTTGTGCTATTTCTATTATCCAACCAGATTGGATAAATGGAGCAAGGGATGAATGGAAGAAGGACGAAGAAGTATGGCCACTTATTCAAAAGTTGCGAAAGATCCCAATTCAAACAATATTGCCAGAAATTGAAGAGGAAGGATAACTCGTATTGGAACTTGGAGCAGTTATAGAAACAAGAACCCAATAGCTATGAAATCGATCAATTTCAGAGTATCTCATCAAGTGGAAGAACTTACCCGTTGAAGATTCCACATGGGAGGACAAGAATTTTATACATAAGCATCAAGAACTACTCAAGCATTGAGGACAATACTTTTTGAAGGAGGGGGCATGTTAGGCCCTATACTAATACGTGTAATCCTTATTGTTATTGAGTAAAACCCCCTTAATTATATTGATGTACATGTAGTGCCCATAGTTAACAATCGTGCCCATAGAAGCCCATATTGTTATGATTGTGCCCTTACATTATTATTGTTATGTCGGCTCTGATTATATTATGACCCCTTACACTCCTATATATAGAAAGGAGGTCTTTTCATTTGTATCATCCAAGATTTGTTCATTTGTGTAATGTAAAGGAGGTTGCCCCCTCGAAGAGGCTTATTTCTAAGACGTTCATCTATCCTTTCTATCTTTTTGTGTGCTGGTTTCATAACAAAGTCGGCCTAACTACTTGTGATCATGCCAACCTAAAGGTCATGAGGAAGGGTGTATATATAGCCACACGAAGCCTTACTTAGAGGCAAGCCACTCAACAAGCTATTCGATCAAGAAGAAGTTCGAAGGAGAGCCCAACAACATAAGTGCAAAGAAGGATAGCGAAGGAGGTTTCTTCTAGGTATAGCAAATGAGACTTTCTTCTGGGGTCAACGAAGGAGAGTTACTTCTGGGGATTGCAAAGGAAGGATTCTTCTGGGGTCAACGAAGAAAGGGTTCTTCTAGAATACTTGTTCTGGGTGACTAAGATAGAGATCAAGACTAGAGACTGAGATTCTCTAGAGGAAGTCAGTAAAATCATAGAGACCGAGATTCTCTAGGAGAAGTCGAGAAGAAGCAGTGTGAAGGATAGAGATTGAGTTTCTTTAGAAGGAGCTGAGGAGAGCAGTTTGAGATCAAGAAGAAAGTCGAGAAAGGGAAGAGGCAGAGCATCAAGGTTAGTGACAAGGTTCTTGGAAGGATATTAGAGTTAAGGGTCTTTGTCATGGTCTTAGTATTCATCAAATGAAGATTTAGAAGAAGAATTTTGATCAGGTTTTCCTCTCAAGAGATGAGAGGTTTTGGCCCTGGCTGACAAGCCTATATACAGTGTCACTTGTCTTTTATTGTGCATATTGGTAATTGTATCACATGGTATCAGAGCTAAGGTGATGATGTCAAGAAGAGGCATTCAAGCAAGTAGACACACAAGAATCGAGTTTCAAGAAAGGCATCTAAGCAAGTTGAAGGTTATCAAAGCTAAAAATCAAGATCTACATTATAGAATAAAATATCCGTGAGGGAGGGATATGTATCAGAACTATGTGCATGATAATTTCTTTTTGAGGGTAGCCTTGCAAATATATCCTTTACCATTTTATCACACGATGGCCTTCAATTTCATTAGAGTCAATTATACATTTACACATTTTCTAGATATGGTTAGCCCTAGGTCCTGCATTATTCTCAGAGGCATAATGTTGGCCAGAGACCCAAAATCAAGGACGTAATGCCTTAGGAAACATTCATCAATATTTGAAGTGATATAGAAAGGATTACCCTTGTTCAAATTCACCGCAATTAGAGGATCAATGCTTGCAAGTTCAAGGGTCTTTTCTTTGCGCTTCTTTTTCTTCACATTACTAATCTTTGGCACTACGAGGGCCATACTAGGGAATGGGTCACCCTTGCTTGTAGGGTCAGTTTGATCATCCAAATGCACAATGTTGTTTTTTTCATAGCTTGATTGAGTTCAAAGGTCATGTTTTGGGCTTGAAGGAGGCTAGTGGGTTTCTTGTTCCTCACGTCAAATGCTATTTTTCCAGTAAATGCTAAAAGGTAGGTAGCAAGGATGACCTCGTTTGGTGGCTTAAGATCTTCTGGGATGAGGTATACGAGGGTGTTGAATCTTTGGTTAAACTCTCTAACATGTTCCCCATCCTCTCTTTTGCTAGAGAGGAAGTCCTTATATAGTTCAACGACATCTTGCTCCTTAAACCATTTCTTTTTGAACTTGATCATGAAATCATCCCAAGGGGAGATAGAGGCAAGATCTAAGGATTGGAAAAATGTATTAACATCACCTTGAATAGAATTTCATTTTTGACCTTTCTAAAGTGACTATCTAAAAATAGAAACTCATGTCTACCTTTACAACCATGACTTTCCAAAAATAGTAAATCACCTTTCATGAATTCGTAATCATATATACATGATGGAAACTCACTTAACTTGTCCTTAATCAATCTCAATTGTTTAATTTTTAACGTAATCATCAATATTATTATTATTATTACTATTATCCTCTTTATGATATTATTATATTATTATTGTAAAAATTTTCAAGTCTCTCAATCATGTCATATGTAACTCTCCTGAGTTAATGCATATGCTATTCTCTCTCTCTCTTAAATGCTCTTATGCACCTCTTATGCACTTTAATGACTTGTCATAAAAAAGATTCCTCTTACTCCTCTTTAATGCATAAGTTACACTCCTCTCCTAAATGCATAAGTTACACTCCTCTCCTTGATGGCATAAACGACATTTCTCTGTTAAATGCATAAGGTACACTCCTCTCCTTTATCGCATAAGTTACACTCCTATTTTGGCATATGTAACTCCTCCTCAAGGCATAGGTGTTACTCCCTCATGAATTCGACCTCCTTGCTTCCTATATATTTGTGCCTCATGCTCACTTGACACACTTACTTGTGCTTGTGAAAGGAGAATTCAAACTTGAGAAAGAGAGAGTTGGAGAGTCTAGAGGGAGATTGGGAGAGAGAGAAAGAGAGTCTTGAAGAGCAAGAGCAGATCTTGGTGAGGAAAAGTGATTCAATGTTTGCATCAGCTATTGCTATCAGAGATCTTCTTCAGATTTGGGTGAACTTCTTCATTCTTTCGTTGTAGTTTGTATCTCTACTGAACAATTGATTTCTAATAGAAGAGAATCTGGTTGGGTTTTTCCCTTGTGGGTTTTGCCCTAGTCATTGACCTAACTTCTTTGTGTCTCATCGAGTTCTTGGTTGTCTTCCATTGTGCACATATGGTTTATATGGTTTATGTTCTATCTACACTTAACTTATTTTGGAACATAAAGAAGTTCTTGATTTAAGTGTCTGTAACGACATAGAATATCAAAATTTGAATATGGTGTCAAAGCTTTGGTGAAGACAAGCTCAAGAAAACAAGCAACATTTCTAGATCTCCTTTTGCTCAAATATAGCTTGCTTTCCACTCCATTTGCAACTTTCTTTTTGCTGAAATATAGCTTGTTGTCCGTTCCATTTGCAACTATCTTTCTACTGAAATATAGCTTGTTGTCCGCTCTATTTGCAACATTTTTTTTGTTGAAATATCTCTTGTTGTTCCTTCTACTTGTTGCTCATTTTTTGCTGAAATTTCTCTTCACTTTTGTTGTTGAAATATTTCATTTACAACTGAAATATCTCTTGTTGTCTCTTTCTATTTGTTGCTGAGACTTTGAGCAGATTAAGATGCCTTCCTCCTACTTTAAGAATGAAGAGAAGCTAGTTGATGCTTCAAACTTTTTCTGTTGGAAGGCCAGATTGGATATTACTCTTGAGGAACATAGCCAGATTGGATATTACTCTTGAAAGAGAGGTAGCAGAGCTAATGTAAAACTCCAATGTTGCTATCAAGGCTAGATACAAGAAAGGAGAAGTGAAGGCTAAAACGATTATCCTTGACTCTCTTGGAGACCATCTCATCACTTATGTCTCCAATTTGAAGAAAGCCAAAGAAATGTATGACAAGCTGATTGGAATGTATCAAGTGAACAACTTGAGTCAAATTCTTGCTCTGAAGAATCAACTCAAGGATGTTAAGATGAACAAAGGAGAAACCATTCATGCATACTTCATGAGGATATCAAAAATCAAAGATCAACTGTCAACTTCTGGTTAAGTTGTTTTCGATGAAGAAATGGTATTGATTATGCTTGGAGGTCTTCATTCTTCTTGGAAAACTTTTATTACTACCATCAGTAATAATGACAAGTTTCCTACATTTGATGAGCTCATGGGAAAGTGCAGTCAAGAAGAAGCCAAAATGATTTCCAGAGAGAGAATTGTTGGGAATAACAATTACCGTTAGAGGAAAACCCACAGGTCCTAGTCAACAATCACATCACCAGAGATAAGGATTCAGAGAGGCGGTTAGTCCATGTCGCGAAACACATGAGGAGCGTTGGTTTATCCAATGACCAACAATCTCCCCCCCAACACGAGCCAGGTGTGTATCGAACTCGTGACCTACGCTTTGATGCCACTTGTTGGGAATCATGATTACCGTTAAACAAAAACCCACAGTGGTTAGCCAATGATCACATTGCCAGAAATAAGGATCCACGATAAGTGGTTAGTCCATGTCATGAAACACACGGGTAGTGTTGGTTTATCCAATGTCCAATAAGAATTTCCAAGCATGAGGAGGGAGAACCTATTGCGTTTGTTGTACAAGGAAAAATAAGAAAGGAAAATGCACTATTAGAGAAAGTATTCTCTCAACAACTCCTCTCTATGGACCAAAGACTTATAAAACACCTAATGCTACAATTGTTGCAAGCATGGCCACTATGCCTGTGACTGTTCAAAAAAAATGAACATCAAAATCCAACTTCAACAATCACTCCAATCTGATTACAGAAGAAGAGAAGCTCCTTCTGCTTGCAGAGGAAACAATCGTTCTTCAAGGAACCAAAGGTATGATAATATTGTAGTTGAGACACAATCAAAGTACTTTCTTGTTTCTACTCTTTCTTGTTCATCTCCTCCAGATTCTTGTGATAGTTGGTTGGTTGATAGTGCTGCTTCAAGGCACTTTACTGGTTACAAAATAGTACTTCCTAATCTGGTTGGGAAGGAGACAAATTTAGATATCATTCTTGGAGAGAACTCTACATATCCCATTAAGGGACTTGGTTCCATTTCTTTCCATCTGGATCAAGGTAAAACTTTGAATCTTCAAGAAATTTAATATGTACCTGGTTTAAAGAAGAATCTTGTGTCCATATTAGCTTTAGAAGATAAAGGAATGAAAGTTGCTTTCAAAATAAATGGTAAAGTTCTCAATTGGCCATCGAGATCCAACATGAGAGATGCCATCACTCTGGAATCTAGATGTGAAGGTCTATACAAAATCAATGGAGGACCTATTCATGCACTAATCCATGACATCAGTCATCAAAGTGAACTTTGGCATTGAAGGTTCACTCACTTGCACAACAAAGTATCACACCATGTGAGAAAGATGGTTTCCAAAATGCCAGAAATCAGATCTGATCATGATGGCGTTTGCCAAGGATGTGCAAACAGAAAGCAAGTGAAAGGACCATTTCCTTCAAGCAAAAGTAGAACTAGTCATATATTGCATCTTGTACATTTTGATTTATGTGGACCAATGCCTATAACTTCTCTTAGTGGCTACTTGTATTATATTATCTTTGTGGATAATTATTCTCACAAAACATGGATTTATTTTCTGAAAAATAAAAGTCGAGCTTTTAACATGTTCAAAGATTACAAAGCTTCAGTAGAAAAACAAACTGGAAAGCAGATCAAAATTTTCAGATCTAACAATGGAGGAGCGTTCACTTCCAGTGATTTCATTAACTTTTGCAAAGAATGTAGAATCAGGAAAGAGACCACTATACCATATAACGCAGAACAAAATGGTGTGGCTGAGAGAAAGAATGGAACTATCATGGAAGTGGTCAAAGCTATGTTGCATGATCAGAAATTGCCACAATTTCTATGGAGAGAAGTTGTGAATAAGTTGGAAGCTTCAGGTAAGAAAGGTACGTTTGTTGGTTATTGTGAGAATTCTAAAGCTTACAAAAATATAGAATTTAGTAGGGATGTAACATTTGATGAAGATGCAACTCTTTGAAAAGCAAGAAACACTCATCTTCCTCTTGCTAATGTTGATAGTCAAAATGATGTATTTGAAATACAAGAAGATCCCGAAGCTAAAACAAATCATGCTGATGAACCCATGGAGTCCATCGATCCTTTGGATCCTCCATGTGGTCCTCCTCCTAAAAGGAACCTTTATGACTTCGTGACATTCTTCAAGATGTTGATAAACATGTTGCTCGTAGAGGAACTTTTAGAGAAAGCAAGAAACCTTGTCAGTTCCAAGGATATGTTGTAGCCATGAGCAACATTATTCAAGTTGCACTGTGCACGTTTGAAGAAGCTGTAAATACCCAAATGTGGAAAGATGCAATGGCTGAAGAATATGAATCCATCATTCATAGTTATGTATGTTAAGTGGTTCCAAGACCCCAAGGTAAATTTGTTGTATCTTCTAAATGGTTGTATAAAATTATACATGGTGTTGATTGCAGTATTAAAAAATACAAAACTAGATTTGTGGCTAGAGGTTTCTCTCAGAAAAAGAGAATAGACTATGATGAAATTTTTGCACCTGTTGCTTGTTACACCACCATCTGATTTATTGTATCTCTAGTTTCTAGCCAAGGATGGTCTCTTCACCAAATGGATGTGAAGACTTCTTTTCTGCACTACTTCCTTAGAAGTATTTGTGGAACAACCACAAGGCTTTGAAGTACATGACCCAAAAGCTCATGTGTGTAGGCTGAAGAAAGCCCTCTATGGTTTGAAGCAAGCTCCAAGAGCTTGGTAGCTCACATAGGTAGCTTCTTGATGAAGCTTGGTTTTACCAAAAGAAATGCAGATCCATATCTTTACTTTAAGACAGTCCAAGGTATGCCTTTGATTTTGGTATTGTATGTTGATGATTTATTTTTGACCAGTAGTGAACCTCTTATTCTTTAGTGTAAGAGGGAGTTAGCTTCTGAATTTGAAATGAAATATCTTGGTTTGATGCACTATTTTTTGGGTTGGAAGTATGGCTAAAATCTGGTTAGATTTTCCTTTCTTAAGGAGAATATGTTGTCAAACTACTAGAAAGGTTTGGCATGATTGAGTGTAAGTCCATGAATACTCCAATGGAAATGAATTTTAAGAAGCTTTGTGGTAAAGCTGCATGACTTGATTTGGCTAATCCTTTTGAGTATCATCAACGGATTGGGGCACTGATGTTCTTAGCGAAAACTAGACCAGATATATGCTTTGTAGTCAATACTCTGAGTCAGTACATGATTAAGCTTGCTCATGCACACTTGGTTTCTGCAAAGCATGTGTTGAGGTACCTGTATGGGACCATCAATCTTGGATTGAGGTATACTGTCAAAGATGTAAGGCTACATCGATACCCTAATGCTGATTGGGTTGGTAACTCTACTGATGGAAAGAGCACAACAAGGTGTTGTTTCAGCTTAGGATCTGCCATGATATCTTGGATGAGCAGAAAGCAAAAGTCTGTTGCCCTTACCACGACTGAAGCAGAATACATTGCTACTAACATGGCTAGCTGTGAGGCAGTATGGCTAAGGAAACTCTTTGGAGAATTCTTTGAGAAAGTATTAGATACTACAATAATTTACTGTGACAATAAGAGTGGGATTCAACTTGCTAAAAATCTCATGTTCCATGACAAGTCCAAACACAATGAGATCAAATATCACTATAACCGAGATATGGTGCAAAGAGGAGCAGTAAGATTTCATCATATAGTGACTAATGATCAGATCACTGACATTCTTACCAAGCCTTTGCCGAAAGGAAAGTTCTCTCTTTTCAGAGAGCAACTTGGACTAACAGATGTGACCCTTCCTAGAGAGGGTGGTCATGGATGATAAGCCTTGGATGTGCGAGGTCTTTGTCATGTGTTGACAAGTGGATCCTCCCAAGCAGTGAACTTTGGATGCGCGAGATCCTTGTCATGTGTTGACAAGTGGATCCCCCAACTTGTGATAGGCCTTGGATTTGTGAGATCCTTGTGATGTGTTGACAAGTGGATCCCCTCAAGTAGTGATGAGCCTTGGATTTACGAGATCCTTGTCACGTGTTGACAAGTGGATCCTCCCCAAGTATGTATAGGGTGATGGATGTATCTCCCCTATGATGATTCTTCTTCATTAGATTGTAACATCATTGTTCCAAAATAGAGATCCTTGTATCAGAAAGAAATTCCTCCCTAGCCGAGAGGGAGTGTTGAAAATTGACAGCTATGGGATGAATTTTCTTGAATAGAATTTTATTTATGACCTTTCCAAAAAATAGTGATTCACCTTCCATCAATTCATAATCATATATACTTTACAGAAAATCACTTAACTTGTCCTTAATCAATCTCAATTGTATAATTTTTAACTTAATTATTATTATTATTACTATTATCCTCTTTATGATATTATTATATTATTATTAAAAAGAAATTCAAGTCTCTCAATCATGTCATATGTAATTCCCTTCAATTTATGCATATGTTACTCTCTCTCTCTCTCTCTTAATGGATTCATTCCTCTCTGTTTAATGCTCTTACGCACCTCTTATACTCTCTTACACACTTTGATGACTCGTCATTTAAAGATTCCTTACATCTCTTTAATGCATAAGGTACACTTTTCTCCTAAATGCATAAGTTACACTCATCTCCTTTATAGCATAAGTTACACTCCTCTCCTTTATGGCATAAGTTACACTCCTATTTTGGCATATGTAACTCCTCAAAGAATAGGAGTTACTCCCTCATGAATTCAACCTCCTTGCTCTTCCTACATATTTGTGCCTCTCATCCTCACTTGACACACTTACTTGTGCTTGTGAAAGGAGAATTCAAACTTGAGAAAGAGAGAGTTGGAGAGTCTAGCGGAAGATTGACAGATAGAGGAAGAGTCTTGAAGATCAAGAACAGATCTTGGAGAGCCAAAGTGATTCAGTGTTTGCATCAACTACTACTATCTGAGATCTTCTTCAGATTTGGGTGAACTTCTTCATTCTCTCATTGTACTTTGTATCTCTACTGAACAATTGATTTATAATAGAAGAAGAATCTGGTTGGGCTTTCCCCTTGTGGGTTTTGCCCTGGTCATTGACCTAACTTCTCTGTGTCTCATTGAGTTCTTGGTTGTCTTCCATTGTGCATATGGTTTATATGGTGTATGTTCTATCTACAATTACCTAACCTATTTTGCAGCATAAAGAAGCTCTTGATTTAAATAATTGTAACAACATAGAACATTAGAATTTCAACATTAAATGTATGGAGAAACATGATCATGACCTCATCTTCTTCAAATCTCACATCACTTGTGAGAGGCTGGAATTGTGTCAAATGTTCTTGGGCTTCTTCGTCCTTCCATCCATAGAACTTTGTTAATTCTTGATGATAAGGGAGAGGACGATGAAGTGATCCTAATATGTTACCAAGGTTTAATGGTTGGAGCATACATTTTTACCATGTATATAAGGCTTTTCACTTGGAAACCCTATCCATGAAAGGGGTATGAGGTGTTGAATAAAGTGTAACTAGGTTCGGTCTTCATAAATGTAATTTTGATCTTTGTACTTGTAAAAGAAAAGAAATATTATTTTTGTAAATTGTAAAAATTAGTTTCTTGCTCATTGCATAGGTCTAGCACGTGTTGAAGTGTTATAGGAAAGTCAAAGAGTCAAAGAAAATGTTGAAGAACCCTTCTTGGGCATATATTAAATGTATTTGAGTCATAAACAATGTCAAGAAGCCCTCCAAAATGACAAGCACAATCCTCTTCGTCATGTCGGCTTGCAAATCGAATTAAAAGCAGTAATAAGGAGATAGATCGGTTCACACTGTCAAGTCGGCTAAGTATGGAGGACAAACTATTATATATACCCATTTAGGGTCTGTGCAAAAGACCAGGAGAAAAGCTCGGATTCTCTGTAATTTTTTATGGGTACAGTGAAGTCTAGGAAACTCGTATTCCTCTAAAGTCGCGGATAAGTATAGTGGCACAATATTTTCAGAGAAGTATAGTTTTTCAGAATATCGGATGAGTATAGTGGTTCTATGTTTCTCGGATGGTCATCGTGATCACTGTATTGGTATAGACAATCTCGACATAATTGGTGATGGAGATCTTGGTGCAAGGAACTCTCAGCCATACACACTTAGCATTACTCACTAGACATAGTTACAGTCTCGACATGATTGTGACCTCACTGTTATACACTCGACATACCAAACACAGTCATAATATCAGCACAGTGGCAATTATGGTCTCAGACATAATCTTGATGAAGACAAGATCTTGGTGCAAATTTCATATGTATATACATACATATCTCAATTTAGAGACCTCGTTGACATGGTGATGATCTCAATGAGAGTGCAACAATGATCTAAGTGAAGATGGAGCTTTGGTGTAGCAGTAATGATCTCATCATTATGATGAATATCTTAATGAAGGTGCATTAATGATGACCTCAGTGAAGCAGCAGTGATGATGATGATCCCAGTAATGACAAAGAAGAGGTTTGGTGTCTTGGTCTTGGAGTGGCCTAATAGGTCAAGGGTCATGGTCTTGGTATTCATCATTTGGAATCTCTATAAGAAGAATTTTGTGCGGGTTTTCCTCTCAAAGAGTAAGAGGTTTTGGCCCTAGCAGAAAGCTAACATCTTGTGTTCTTGTCTCTTTATTTTGGTAGCTATTTGATGAACTAAGAAGACACACTCTAATAATATCAAAGAGAAGATTATGCTAATAAGAAAAATTTAAAAACACCTCACAAATAGTTATCATGACTAGAAGAATCTTATTAACACTAATTGCCCTAGATTCTTCAACATGGAATCAGCGCTAAGGTGCTGAAGTCAAATGAAGGGCAGCAAAGAGACATTTAAGGATCAAGCTTCAAGAAGGACATCAAAGTAGGTTGAAGGATATCAAAGAAAAAGGATCAAGATCTACATTGAAGGATCAAACCCTAGATCAAAGAAGCAATCTACAATAGCAAGAATTTTGTCTCCATAGTCATCATCAAATGGCCACCAAGACTCTCGTCAAGGTGTCTACAAAGCAATGTAGCTCAAAGGACTTGAAAAATGAAGATCACATCATCTTGAAAAAGGTTGAAACCCTAGAAGCAGTCCCGATCTACACTACGAGAGAAGGCAAAGCATATTGAAGGCGAGAAGGCATTGCCATCTTCAAGGTTATCAAAACAAGCAAGGATCATCTCCTTGCCTTAGAAGAAGATCATCTGAGGAAGTAGCAAATCATCCTTATCAAAAGGAGTAACCTTTTTTATTGAGATAAGGCGCTCTCATTTAAAAGATCATTCAAGAAGAAGCCCTAATACATCTACTTCAACCATCATCAAAAGTGATCAAGTGGAGGAATTCATCTTCACTTGTGAAGTAAGTATCCTTCATTCTATAATCAAGTTTGGTTAAATGACTTCGTGTTTGCAAGGAGATCTACAAATCGGCTCGGTCATCAAGATTCCTTTCATAAGAAAGGAGGATAGATATAGTCCCCGAAAGAGAAGTCATATGAAATCAGTGCTAGGTCCTCTCATCCCTATGTAGTAGGAGAGGTGACGTAAAAGAGAGATATGAAATGCTAGAAGATATACACTCTGAAATGCAGTGAAGAAGGTCATATCACTTAGACCTGATTGAAGGTATCAAAGAATGAAGGAATATCTTCATAAGATCTCAATTATGAGATGAAGATAATTGTCATTGTTCTAACTGATAGGCAAGGTAACAAATGTCCATGAACAAGAAGGTTACCTCATTCAACAATTTGTGGTCTCTATGCTAGATAGAGAAAGACAAGTTGATGGCAAAAGTATTGAAGGTTAAAACATGTGCAGAAAGGAAAGAGAAGTTTGGTCCTCCAACAAGATAGAATAGTATAACTAAGATTCAATTCTATGGAAAGATTGTAGAAAGAAGCTCATATCACCAAAAAGATGGAGTAAGTTGAAGAAAAGGGCCAAGGAAAAAGGGAGTAACAGATCTATACTATGATCGAGATGGTATGCCTCACAAAAGGGTCCTATCATAAGCTCTTAAAACTTGTGTTGTAGATATGACCATGATAAGAAGATGCATCATGACATCATGAAAGCATTAGAAACAAGAGCTCGTGACATCACCATGGGAATCATGAAGAACAAAAATCCATGGTAGTCAAACATAAAGGATATAGCTCTTGGGAACCTCATTGGACATTGAAGGAAAGGAAGAAGACATCCAAGTCAAGGCTCATCATACAAAAAAAAAGGAAACATCTGCCAGATGGGATATGCAGGATCCTCAAGGTTCTCTGATGGAATCCTCATTGAAGGGTTCACTAATCTAGAGAAGAAGCACATGTTTCATCAAGAACTCCAACTTATGGAATTCATGGCATGATGACATGAGAAATGAAGCAGATCAAGGGATTGAAGATCTTTTCAATCAAGGAAGCTGTTGGAAGAAGTCTAGATGACCTAAAGGGAAAATGAGGTATGTATGGTTGTGTTTAATATTATAATGTCATGTCGTATGGTTACAAGTAACATGGATCATTACTTCTATCTTAAGAAGCATGATCAAGAGAAAAATTATCTCCTCCTCTGGAAGGATGCAAGAAGGCATAAAGTCACATTAGATGAAATCAACATAATATGTCTTCATATGAAGTATGAGGAGGTTGACTACAATTAAGAAGCTCTAATTGAAAGCTCCTGGGAATGGAATGTGTGAGGAAGGAAGAGATCGTGACATATACAACCATGATGAAGGTGATCAACATCCAAAAGACTAAGAAGATTTGACAAGGAAATCTCTCGGAAGGATATGAAGACTCTGATAAAAGTTTGAAAAGATGAAGGCCCTTGACAATGAATATCTTTGGGAGACGTGTCAACATGTATAAAGGATGTTGATACCTGTTGTCGCACAAAATGTCTAGGCACCGCGACAATGACTCAGATCAAGGGTTGTCACCGTGATCCCCAATCTCTCCGTTTAAGCTCTCTCCCTACAACAAGCTAATGGGGGGTAGACCCTATGGAAAAATGGAATGAAGAAGAACTAGTTGGGAACCAACTAGTTCGAGAGACACAGTGAAGCTATCAAGTACTTGATTAAGATTTAGCAAGACTTATAGGATTTGATTAGATTTTAAACGATTGATACCAATGCCTTATGGAGTCAACTATCTTGCTAGGGAAATGAAGACCAAATAATCGATTATCAACTGCAATTTAGATGAATGACTATCTTATATGAAATGCAGACCCTAAACTAATGTGAGATGCAAGAATCTTGATTAATTTTAGTTAAATGCCTATCTAAGTTTTAATGGTTTGATCCTTTCTATATTAAGCTTGATTTCGTAGTAATTGGCAGAAAGAAAATAAGGTGAAGCACACTAAGGCGTGATTAACGATACCTCTCCTGAAAATCTAACATACCTGGGGCCTCCGACGTTGCAAAAAGTTGTGGCTCTGACGATTGCAAGGTCACCGTTTTAAGTACTATTAAAAGTAGACTAGTCAAGCAAAGATGGATGGATACCTATCTCTTTATCGACCAAGCTTATGCTTGGACGTAAATTTTATTTATGCAAAACTAACTTATATGCAAATGCACCAGATGATGAGAAGATGAGATGAAGTTAGATTCAAGAATGAAAAGATGCTTATGCCGCAAAAACTTCCAATACCCAAATGAAATTTTCGCTTTATTAAATGAAGACTCAAAATTAAACTTTTGAAGATATTACAATCAGAACACATGCTTATTTCAAATCTTTTTGATACAGTTATAGTTCAAGGAGAACAAAAACTTCTTTGCAATTAATATCAATAGATGCTCAAAAAATACTCAGTTTGTGAAACAAAGGATATACATTTTATCACAAATCCATGACAAAGTACTTAATTTTCAGAAATTAATTTTTAGGACAGCAGTAAGAAAAACTTTATGGCAGCAACAATATGACAATGAAAACAGTGAGCTATCAATGATATCTTTATGCCAAAAATTTACCGAAAATTTTCCAAAATTGCCCACATGAATTATCAAAAATTTTGAGCCTGTTATGATGTGATTTTCGGAATTATATCAGATCCGATATACTTATTATAGCCAACAATTAAAACATGAAATAAGCCTAATGATGAATGCCCAACTCAAGAAATTAATTCCTTAATGTATTAGACAACTTAGGAACTGATTTTACGCTAACCCACAGGAAATTTTTCCACTATTATATTTCATACTTCAGAAACATAATTATTCAGAGATAATAGTGATCCAAAATGTAGATCTAGGCCAAATTCTTGATACACATCAAACATAAATGACTTATTAATGTATTTAGCAATTTTTTTAGTTAATTTCAAACCACTTAGATGTATTTTTCACCACTATTAGAAAGGTATATGACTGTTGTAGCAAACAATGAGTAAAAAGATGGTTTAGAGTTCAAACCCTTAGGCCCTAGGCCTTGAAGATCACTTGCCCAAGTTGCCAAAAAAAATCAATATCTGAAACACATATTTTTACTAAATTTTTTGCAAAAAACTCACCAATGATTAGCTTCAGAAAATCAAATATTCAAATCAGAAATGGAGCAAGCGGAATCTAGGGCCAATGGCAGCTAGCACTAGGCCCAATAGAACTAGCCTTGGGCTAGGAGAAGGCAAATTTGGCATAGGAGCCCCAAAACTTGAAACCGTTGTTCTGAAAGAAATTATTTTGCTTCAGATCTTCAGATTTATTGCAAAATATTTAATGGCTGACCTTGCAAAAATATTTGGGACAAGATATTGCCCTCCAGGGCCTAGATCTGTCTCAAAACCCTCAGATCTGCTTGAAACGATCTCAGATCTAAAGATTTACTTGGCTGATTTCCCAGATCTATTCCCGCAAACAATCTTTGAGCCCGAATATTGCCCTCTAGGGTCTAGAATCTAGCTAAGATTTGAAGATTTTCTTGGTTGATTTCTTAGATCTATTTCTGCACAATGCACATGTGAAAAGAGAAAAACCCAATGCCCAATATGTAAAAAAATAGAAAAAAATCCCAAAAACCCAAGTGTTAAAATTCAAAATTAAGTTACAAAATTTTAGATCTGCACAAGTAAATAACATATCTATACAAATAATTTACAGATCTATATAAATTATTTACAGATCTATCAGATCTGAGGAGTATGAATCCAACTCCGCTCCCAGATCTGATCATCTAAGGCTTTTAATAGCTAGATCTATCAGATATGAGGAGTATGAATCCAACTCCGCTCCCGGATCTGAGAATCTAAGGCTTTTAACAGCCAGATCTATCAAAATTTCCACAAAATATTTAAAAGATTTTGAAATTTTAGAGAGGAACTAGCCCAAAAACACCTTGTAGAAAAAAGATTATTGTTAGATAAATCCTGAGGCTTATATGAAGTAGGCTCTTCAGAAAATGTATTGAGAGTTGACTGGTCCAACTGAAATTTCCAAACGCTCAATGAGAACCTGAGAGATCTTCTGCAAACACTAGATCAACCATCAAATCAAGTAGAGAAATAGAACAACAATAAAATTCTGAAGAAATAGAGATACCTACTACTTCAATCAAAATTAAGAATGTTACCCTAGATCCAACAAATTGAATAAGATATCTGTATTAAGATTATTCTAAGAGAGCTATTGATTGATAGTTTTCACATAATATTAAGCAGAAATTAAAACAGTGTTACCATAAATTCATGAAGAGGAACACAACACGTTGAAACCCCAAAGACTTTTGCATTAATTCCCAAAAAGTATATAAGAGAGCTTGAGAGCTTAGTACACAATCCAGAGATCGGATGATTTGACTAACGAACGACCTCTTATTTAAAGATAAATCCTCCAATGGTTAGTTCGAGTGATTCTCGTCAAATAAATCTCGACTATTGATGAGGATCAAAATTTCTTTTAATCTCATCCGTCGAAATTTTAAATTATTGAGGAAATTCGAATTTTTCAATTAGACGCATTTTAATTAATTCAAAAATTAAAATTTTGAATTAACTTCCTCAAAATTTTAACTTTGACTTAACCCTAGGACCAAAGGCTTAAAATTTAGCAAAATAATCAATTTACCTTAGTCCCTGGACCTTTTAAAATTTAAATTTTAAGGACCAATGAATTTTGCCTTCGGAGAATTTAAATTTACCTAGGACCTAGAATTAATTAAATTTTTGGCTTAGGATTTTAATTAATTTTGGTCAGAAAATTTAATTAATTAACCTACGAGGGGATAAAATATTTTTCTAACTCTCAAGACACTTTACATCATGATTTTTACATTTTTACATCTCAACGGGGAAGACCCATTTGCAAAAGACCCTCACAAACTACCCAGTTACGTGACACAAAATATAATCTAGCAGATCAAACAGTTTGTAATAAAATAACCTAACCAAATAGTTAGGATTATTCCCAAATCACTTTTACATAGATTCAATCTAGAACACTAGGACTCCCCTAAGATCCCAGTGACAAAATCCATTCCGGCTTTGAGGTAAGGTTGAAGAAAAACTTTGCCGACCATCCGAGAATAGATCGGTGAAACAAAGAACCTCTCGAAATGTAGATCATCACCAGAAAAGTAAGTTTACCTTGGTAATTACATACACGACACGGATCTACTAAGATTATTTACATTATACACATGTAGACTGGGTTTACATTATAAGATTATGATCAAGCTGATGATGATAGCTAGATAGCACGAGTACATCGATCAGGCACTATCTATTCTGCGAAAGCTATGAGTCGTTGACACGCAGTGGTCAACATCTGGCTCTACTTGGGGACATATTGCTGCACTGGAGGAATGTGAGAATCTAGAATCTACATCCATGCAACACAATATAACATAAGTAGTGTCCATCCAAAAATCATCATGTAACGTTAAGCACAGGGAAGATATAAGCTCTTCATTTATTAACTAATCTAATAACATGAAAAACATAAATCTAACTACAAAATCAAATACTGAAATGACAAGGCATAAGGTTAGAAATACAATACAAAGATGCCCCATGGCATCAAATGCGTTCAATATAGTGCATACTGAGCGTTTGCCTGCTTTCAAGCAAATCTGTCGGTTGTTTCTCGGATGTGCCATGTCCAATCCTGCATACGGTAGGACTTTTTCCTATCCGAAAATCAATATGCTCGCGGTCATTTGATGCATCAAATCGCTTTCACATTCTCTTTCTCTTGCGCTTTATCTTTATGGCACTCTGTATCACTGATGATGTGGAACATTCTACTTCAAAACTCTCAGATGATGTAAGATATGCATGACATGTCTCTCTTCATTTTGCATCTGCTCTATCAAGAATGATGGATCAGTCTCACAGGTGTCATGAGTTATAACTTGATCCTTGATGACTGGTGGATTAATCATGTGAGCGTCAACTTGATTCTTATTAATTTCAATTTTATCCTGGTCACCTTCAATTAACCACTTTTCAATGGAACAAATGACCTCCTCATAATAAGATGGAGCTTGCTGCAACAAATAAGGAGGCTTATGATCTGTTGACGTTTCCTTGTTTCTTTCATCCTCTGACCAATGCTGAAATTTTTGTACATGTACTGTTATGGCATCCATCTGGCTAGAGTGTTCAACCTTCATAACGTCGACTTCCTTGGCATGGTTTTCCTCCATGGTCAATAACTTATTCTGAAGACATATCTGACCAGCTTCCACATCTTTTATTACTTTTTTATTCTTTGCTTTCATGCCCATGAAACAGTTTTGCATATAGTTTATCTCTTTCTTATGGTTTGCTTGCATGGTAGCTAACTGATTATTATAATTGAATCTCATAATGGTCATTTCTTTGTCCATAGTTAATAATTTGCTTTGCATATAATTAATTTCTCTGCCATGATTAGCTTTCATGGTTTCCATTTCCTTCTGCATGTCGATCCTCATATCCTCCATATTCTGAGGACACTTTTCTACTACGGTGGTTACGTAATGGGATTGTTTAATTTTCATGATTTTCCATCTCCTCATCATGTTTTTCCTATTGAGTGTATAAAGTTCTCATATCCTTGACATAATCAGTCACAAATTTCTCTTGATTAAGCTCCCTAACCCTAGGATTCAATGGTTGAGATTTAATCTCCAAATCTCAAGATGTGTGGTTGAGATCATTTTTCCCAAATGACCCCCTCAAACATTGGCCTCATTACTTAAAAGCCTCCTAGTACCTTTTTCAAGTGGTATACCTTTTTCTAATTTTCTCATGAAGTGATTTTCTCAACTCACTTTAATATTAGAAAAATGAACTATGTACTTTACACATAAAGTCACTTTATAAAGTACAAGTGACTTTAATATTAGAAAAAGTACATGGTACACCACTTTTAAGTATCTCTTTCATCCATGCCATTAATAAAACTCATAAATGTCACCAAGTGAAAAGTCATTAATGTGTCTACTAGACTAAAGGGATAAATGCCTAGTAGCACCTCTCCTTAGTATTCATATAGGGTCACCCACTAGTGGTGGGTAATAGTTCCTCCAAACATCACTCTTTACAGATATACCTATGCCCAAAAGAGTAAAATTGAACATATGGTTGCATATATGCTAGAGGTAGGTATAATTCAACCTAACCAAAATTCTTTATTTTCTCCAGTAATATTGGTGCAGAAAAAGGATGGATCATGGCATTTGTGTCTGGGTTATAAAGAGATCAACAATCTCACTATTAGAGCTGTCATTGATGAATTGTTGGATGAATTACATGAAGCAATTTATTTCACCAAGCTGGATCTTTGTTCAGGTTATCATCAAATTAGAATGTAGATTGAAGACTTTCCGAAAAGAACTTTCAGAACACATGAAGGTCATTATGAATTTTTGGTCATGCCTTTTGGCCTTACTAAGCATCTTCCACATTTCAAGGTTTGATGAATTCCATTTTCAAACCCTTATAAAATTTGTGTTAGTATTTTTTGATGATATACTAATTTACAATAAGTCCTGGAAAAGATCATGTTCAACATGTTGACAGAGTGCTCAAAATATATTAGAGGAAAAACAATTGTGCAAAACCTTCCAAATGCTTCTTTGGCGTACAGGAGGTGGAATGTTTGGGTCATATTATATCTCATGAGTGTGCCAAGGTAGACCCTAACAAAATTAAAACCATCAAAGAATGGAAAATCCCCACAACCTTAAGGCATCTTCGAGGATTTATCGGGTTGACAAGGAATTATCACAAGTTTGTTAAGAATTATGGGAAAATAGCTAGACCTCTAACAACATTACTGAAGAAAGATGCATTTTCTTGGACGCCAAAAGCAAATAAGGCCTTTGAACATCTTAAAGAGGCAATGCGTCGAGCTCCGGTCTTAGCTACACTGACTTCACAAAAACCTTTTTGTGGAATGTGATGCCACATGAAATGACATTGGTGTTGTTTTAATGCACAAAGGAAGACCAATTGCTTTCGAAATTCATCCAATAAAGGGAAATAATTTACACAAACCTATTTATGAGAAGGAAACGTTGGCAATACTACATGCCCTGAAGCAATGGTGCCCTTACCTAATGGGAAGACACTTCAAAATAAAAACAGATCATGATAGTCTTAAATACTTCTTGGAACAAAAATTATCTTCAGAGTAGCAACAAAAATGGATCACAAAGATGTTGGGTTACGACTTTGAAATCATCTACAAAAAAGAGAAGCAAATTGTTGTTGCAGATGCACTGTCAAGAAGGAATGAGGACAAGGAGGCAATGCTGTGTGCCATTTCTATTATCCAACCTGATCGGATAACTGAAGCAAGGGATGAATAGAAGAATGACAAAGAGGTGTGGACATTCATTCAAAAGTTGTAGCAAGATCGAAGTGCATCTGATACATTTATTTGGAAAAATGATCCACTGTGTTATAAAGATCACATATATCTATGTAAGAAATCCCAACTCAAGCAAAAGGTTCTTTTGGAATTGCACACCTCTCCTGTAGGAGGGCACTTAGGATTTTTAAAAACTTACCACAGGGTCTGGAAGAATTTTTTTTTTTAGGATGGTCTTAAATCTGATATTCAAAAAAGTTTGTGGTAGAATGTTTGCTTTGCCAACAAAATAAAGTTGAAACAATTAAGACCTCAAGTCTTTTACAACCATTAGCCATTCCAAGTCAGCTTGGGGATAAAATGCACTGTCCTGTACAACTTGACCCCACTTTGCTCTGCTTTGCTCGAACTATGAAGAAGAAGAAATGATCGAGGATGTATCATACCATCCTCCACTGACCTGAAGTTAGTCTCAGAGTGTGAACCACTCCCACTGATTCTAGATCAGTATCATTGATCCCAGATCAATGGAGGTCATCCTAGCATAGGGAGTACGGTAGATACACTGATGCGTCCATTGATAGTACTACCATGGTCCCTATCCTCATTTCCCTGCGCATTGATCAGATGAGAGGTACTTCCCATGAGTCCTAGACTGCATGGGTAGGATGCCTCGACAGGAGAACTAATCATCTTGTCCACAGGAGAACGAATCATCTTGTCTAGTGGATGCCACAGAGAACTAATCATCCTGGCCTACAGGAAAACTAATCATCCTGCTCCACAATCACCACGGAGAACGAATCATCCTGGCCCATAGGAGAACTAATCATCCTGTTCCACAGTCGTCATGGGGTGTCAGAGGGGAAGGTTGAACCTTTACCCTGTACATAGTGCACCACCAAGGGATTGTGAGTCGCTCTGTGGTCACATGTCGCTCCAAGAAGTACCCCGCGCCCCCTGGAGCTCCTAGAGCTCAATAGATGATACTCAACCCTCATAGGAGGGTCTCTGAACGACACTAAGTCGTTCTTGGAAAGTCGGGAATTTGACCTTTCCTACGGGCTTTGTCAAAATGTCGGCGACCTGTTCATCTGTACCGATATGTTGGAGCCTTATTGCTCCTCGCTGCACCATATCTCGAATATAGTGGTACTAGATATTGATATGCTTGTAGCGATCATGAAATATGGGATTCTCTGGTAAACCAATCCTGCTCTGGTTGTCACACAAAATCACGGTGGTATCCAATGTAAATCCAAATAGCTCACTAAAGAGCTTTCGCAACCTGACTGCCTCACAGGAGGCCATGCTAGCAGCAATGTACTCTGCCTCAGCAGTGCTCAAAGCCACCGACTTCTGCTTCCTGCTCATCCAGGATATCGAGGCAGATCCCAAAGAGAAACAACACCTGGAAGTGCTCTTTTGGTCCACCACACTGCCCGCCCAATCAGCATCAGTATACCCAAGTAGTCTCACATCTTCAGCTGTGTATCTCAACCCATGAGTGATTGTGCCATGAAGGTATCTCAATAGATTCTTGGCACCAATCCAGTGTGAGTGGTGAGGCTCAACAATATGTTGACTGAATGTGTTGACTACAAAGCATATATCCGAACGGGAGTTCACCAAGAACATTAATGCTCCGATGAGTTGACGATACTCAATAGCATTTCGTAAAATAGGTCTGACAACACTACTGCTTAACTTCTTGAAGTCAAGCTCCATTGGGGTAGTTACAGGCTTGTAGTCCACCATGCCAAATCTCTCCAATATCTTCACCACATATTGTCCTTGAGATAGGAAAATCTCCCCTGGTTTCTGCCAGACTTCCAGTCCTAGGAAATAGTGCATAAGTCCTAGGTCTTTCATCTCGAACTCAAAAGCCAGCTCTCTCTTACATTCGTGAATGAGAGGGTCTACACCTGTTAGAAAGAGGTTGTCAACATATAGCACCAGTATGAGAGGCTTGTCATCTATAACCTTAAAGTAAAGGTTAGGGTCAGCTTCACTCCTAGTGAATCCCAACTTCATCAAGTAGCTATCGATCCTCTCATACCATGCTCGGGGTGCTTGCTTTAGCCCATAGATTCTCAATCATAAATCTCAAATCCTTCGGGTTGCTCCACATAGACCTCCTCTTTGATCAAACCATGTAAGAACACAGTCTTGACATCCATTTGATGTAGTTTCCATCTTTGCGAGGCACCAAGGGCTATGATCGAGCGGATGGTGGTATATCGGGCAACAAGTGCAAATATCTCGTCATTGTCTATACCTTCCTTCTGGGAGAAGCCACGAGTGACAAAACAAGCCTTATACTTTTCCGCACTTCCATCAACTGCATGCTTTATCTTGTAAAGCCATTTTGAAGTGACAACTGCTTTGTCCTGGGGTTTGGGGACCACATCCCAAACATTGTTTTTCATAATGGACTCATATTCCTCGGTCATAGCATCCTTCCATGCTTGATGCTTGACGACATCTGTGAATGACGAAGCCTCATTTTGGATGATCGTGCTCATGATGGTTAGGTATCCCTGATACTTGTTCGGCTTCTTACTTTCACGAAAGGTTCCTCGGGGTGCAGTGTGTCCTTCAACATAATCAAGTGTCCCCCTAAGCCATGAAGGCCTCTTCCTAGAAGAGGAAGGCTCTTGCGGAGGAGAATCAATAGGATCCATAGGTTCTTCCACATCGGGCATCGTCTCATCTTCTTTTTCCTTCGGTTCCCCGATGTCAACTTCTTTAGATCCCGTTAAAGTAGGAAGATTGTCTACCTTGCTAAGAGCCATATCTTCGTCAAAGGTGACATCATGACTAATCTTGACTTCCCTTTGACTAGCTACATAGATTCTATAGCCCTTAGTATTTTCGCTATAGCCCACGAAGATTCCTTTCTTTCCAGATGCACCCAATTTATTCCTTTTTTCTTTAGGCACATGGAAATATAAGGGCTTCCAAAAATTCTAAAATGAGATACGTCAGGTTTCTTACCGATGAACATTTCTTCGAGAGTCTTAGAAACCAATGCTTGATGAGGGCATTGGTTTTGTACATATACGACAGTATTTGCAGCTTCGGCCCATAGAAACTTCGGAAGTCTTTGATCATGGAGCATAGCATAGACAACTTCCACAATTGTACTATTCTTCCTTTCCGCCACACCATTATGTTCAAGAGTGTATGGTGTAGTAGTCTCCGTCTTAATGCCAACCTATTTGCAAAAGTCATGAAACTCATTGGATTCATATTCAGTCCCATTATCAGTCCTTAAGATCGTGATCTTCTTTTCAGTTTGATTCTCGATCAAGGCTTTGAAGTGCCGAAACCAGGAGAACGCTTCATCCTTCTTGTTCAAGAAGTATATCCAAGTCTTGCGAGAATAATCATCTGTAAAAGTGAGGTAATATAAATATCCTCCCAAGGAGTTCACAGGCATCATACCTGATATGTCTGAGTGAACCAACTGTAATATATCGGAGGTCTTGCTTTGGCTTGAAGGGAATGGTCCCATTTTGAGTTTCCCTTCGGCACATCCTGGACATACACCTTCTTGCTCTAATCTGAACTTGGGCATCCAAGTCACCATTTTTCTTACATCGGGTAATGAAGGTGAGCAAACCTCTGATGCCATAGTTCGGATTGAAGAGATGTGTCACAAGACATGACACCTAGCGGACTTCCACCGACCTGATATAATGAATCAACTCGAAACCCAAGAGTAAAAGCATCTTTAAAGTTCTTTTTCCATACACATACCTTGCCATCGCTAAAGGCCACATTGTAGCCTTTGTCTTCCATTGCAGAAATGGACACCAAGTTCTTTTTGAGATCAGGTACATATACTACATCTTGTAAGTGGATGGTATTACCTTGATTCAATTGAAGAGTGACATTTCCTATGCCTTTCACGAGATATTATGAATTATCTCCAAGAACAATTTCCAGGTTGGTTTCCTTCTGTATTAGATTATAGAGAGCTTCTTTGTAACCAGTGAAGTGCCTATAGGCACCACCATCAATAAGCCAATTTCCTAGCGAGTCTGGGGGAGCAATAGTAGATAGAGTTGCTAGTAGATAATATTCATCTTGCTTATTGTTAACAGTGTTAGATTCATACTTGGAATTTCTTGCCTTCTTGAATGGTTGTCCTCTTCCTTGATTTTCGGCACTTCTTTTACCTCTTCATTTGACCTACCATTCCTTTGGTTGCCTTGAGAGGGATTTTGATCATCGTCCCGGTGTGAGTCCCTTTTATCAGGGCATTCCCTTGCATAGTGACCTGTTTTATTGCAATTGTAACATCGTCCTTTTCTTCCACCCTTTGGTCCAGCCTTTCCTTTGACTTTAGCCCTGGAATTGTTTCTTCTTTTAGTATGAGAAGAAAAGGAAGAGGGATGACCTTTAAGTATGGGCATTTCTTGCTCTTCCATCCTCGTTTCTTCTTGAATGCATCTAGCCATTAATTCCTCAATTCCAGGAATTACGTTATTGTTGAGAAGAGTAGTCCTAAATATATACCATTCAGATGGTAGTCCTCCAAGAGTTGTGAGTGTCATTTCCCTATCAGGAATTACTTCCCCAATAGATAGGAGATCGTTCTTGATCTCGGTGATCCTTAAGAAATATACTTACATACTCTCATCTTTGCCCTTCTTAATTTCCTTCAGCTTATTTATAAGAAACAAGACTTGATTTGCATCATTAACTTTAAATAAACTCACCAGTATACTGTAGATTTTCTTGGAGGTGTTCAGCTCGGAAACATAGGCCACCAAGCGCTTGTCGATAGAGTCCTGGATGATCTTCCTTGCTTTGACTTCTCCCTTGGTCCATTTGTTCCTAGCAACAGTGGATGCATTTGAATGAGGCTCAACAATCTCGCCTCTCACATGGTCCAACACTTCTTGCTCTTCTAATGTTAGATCGAGAGACATCTTCCATCCGTGATAGTTAGACTTCTCACGGATTTTGTCTTCAGCAGGGAAGTGTGTTGAGAACCCCATGATTTATTTTTACGATAGCCCTGCCAACCTTCTCTTCGGTGATTGCTCTTGCTCTTGCTCTTGCTTGGGCTTTGTCTTCACCTCAGGTCTGATACCATGTTAAATTATGGTATGTTCTATGCTTAGAGTAGTTTACTTATTTTTCTACTTATTAGCCACAGATTAAGAATATCATATACATTAAGTAAAGTGCAGATAGAACATTAAATGGTCAACAGAAAACAAGGCAAGAGAAGAGACACAAGATGTGGCGGCTAGCCAGGGACAAACCCCGATGCGAGGAAACCCTTTGATCGAATCCTTTTTTATCTTCAATAGTTCAGCAGAGAGAAATAGTACAAATTCTGAATTCTGTAATTTTATATCAACAGCAGCAAACCCTAGATC
The DNA here is from genome assembly GCA_000404065.3 of Pinus taeda. Taxonomy (NCBI): domain Eukaryota; kingdom Viridiplantae; phylum Streptophyta; class Pinopsida; order Pinales; family Pinaceae; genus Pinus; species Pinus taeda. The sequence goes on from APFE030959647.1 coordinate 102,284, forward strand.
AGCAAAGTCAAACTTGGTCAAACTAGCTGAAATTGACCTCTAAAATACTTGGTCAATTTCCGGTCAACTTGTCCTTGAACAGCCTGAAGAAACAACCCTTGAACAACCCCAAAAGTTCAGTCAATTTGCAGATTTCTAAAGTCGACTTGCAGCCCTAAACTAGGGCACTCAACACAGGTCAAACTAGAGGTTAGATCACCTCGATTTTCATGCCAAAAATTGCTGCCTGCCTAGGAGAGGCAACCAAGCCCAATCCACACTCTTGGAAGGTCAACGCTAGTCAAAGAGATGACTTGCTGCCCTAGCATCCTGCTTTTTGCGTCTTCCTTGCCCTAGGACATCTTCCTTTCAGCCACACGTGTGAAAGAAAGAGAGAGAGAGGCTCCTTTTATGCATAGGAGAGAGAGAAAGAGAAAATGAGTGAATTGAATTGTCCAAATGAGGAGAATGCTCCTTGTATTTATATGCAAATGTTGAGGTTGAATAGACATGACTGTTGGGCTTCTAAGCCTACATAAGTTTGCTGGCCGACCTTGACAGTTTGTCCATAATCAAAATAAATTCAAATCTCCATAAATACTTATCAGAATCGGATGCTATTTAGATCAATCCTACACCTCTCGATGAGAGGAATCTAGGAAAAATATCAGAAGCCATAAATAAGGTGATCCACATGGAGTTTGGCCGTAGTTGCCAATTTTAACAACTCTATACTCACCACTTGAAGAGATGGATATGGTGCTAGGTGTGGAATGGTTTGTGTAGCTGGAAAATTATACCACCAACGTTGAAGAACAATTCATAGAGTTTAATTGGCAAAGGTCAACACTAAATTATATGGTGTTGAAGGTTCCACTCTAAAGAAGAATCAATTGCAATTAATAAAGAGGGAGAAAGAAACTCAATCAAACATACAATGGAAGCAAGGGAAATATATTGCTGCTAGGAAGCATAAAGCCTTCATGTTAAAAAATCAGGTCAAAAGACTTTAGACTGTGATGCAAACAATACAAAGGAACCTCACCAACACTAAGCATGAACGAAGTCAAGCCCATTAAAACAAATAGACTTAATTCCACCACAAAACCTTGCTCAACTTGAGAGAATCCTTTTTACTATGCTTTGAGGAGAAAGCATTCCTTAAGACGGTAGCAATGTTATAAACATAATAATAAAAATATAATAAATAATAAAAATGATAATCCAGTTTAATGAAAAAAGTCAAAAAGGCACATTACCCCTTCACCTCATTGACAATATAATGCATATCAGGCAGACTGTCACAAGGCTCATTGTAACATCATTCTTATCATTTCATTTTCAATCAATTTTTATATATTATATATATAATATATATATATATATATATATATATATATATTTATATATGCAGAACCTCTTACAATTTCAGTGAAAATGAGTTTGTCTATTACATATAGGAGATACAATTACAGGAATTGCTGAATATTTTTGTCTGGAGACTCCCACTGCTCCTTTGGTGGAACTAGTGAGTCGCTTTCTTCCAGTGTTTCACCTCATTTTGAGGATTCTTTTGCAGTACTCGAGCAGGGACATGGACTACAACTCTAGCCTGAAATATTAGGGTTGCATCAGGGAAAAATTATCTTGATGATAAAATTAATATTGAACATAAAGATACATAGATGAAGCTGAGCTTTGTCTCATAGAATAGATTTAGTTTCCCAATATGACAATCCTTACATGAAAATGCTAAAAACACAATGACCCATGTGCGCAACTTTCATAATTGTAATAAAATAAAATTAGAAAATCTCATAACCAATGTCTCTCATGATAGAGAGAGAATTTGAATTTTATTAAAACATTGATGAGACCAACTGCCCTATGTACGGAATGCGTTACATTTGATCAAAATCTTACATTATACAAATGAAGAAGAAATAAATGCAATGTTGAGGCAAGATCTATAGGTGTAGTAGAACTACATTGGCTTTTATAATGCATATCATCCCTGAGGGTTGCTTTGGTTGTGTCCTCTACATGGCCTTTTTGGAATGCTGTCTCCCAACTGCTGTTCTGTATTTTTGCTTTCTTCCTGAGATGGTTGTATGCTTCACAATGCAGCAAGAAATGTTGTTTGATCTGCATCTGTCCCTCGCCACACACCTGGCATGCCCTCTTATACTGTTCTTCATTAAACAACTTTCCATTGAAATCTCTAGCATCAGTATTGAGTCTTGACTATCCGAGTGAAACTATGTTGCCAAGATAACATGTAACAGCAACTACCACTATAATCAAAGCAATTAATTTCAACTGTTGTCAAGTAGTCTTACCCATGGGTTCATTCTCTCGATGGTACACAATGATAATTCTGTAATAATTAATTGTAACATGTACCCCCTACCACCATACAAACAATAATGTTCGCCATCACTGTTGTTTTACGTAAGTATGACAACCGAGGGAAACATAAGTGCTCAATAGGATGAATGATCCCCTTCCCCAGCATCACAAAACACATCTATCATTTTGAAATGCCAACATAATCCATAGTAGAGAAATAATTGAAAATTCAATAACTGTATTTAAAATCTGTACTTTGATTGAATGAATTTTTTTAGTTTAAAGTTTAAACAATTCTATGCTTTCACAACCCAAAAAATGAAGGAAAAACATCCATGTGACCCCTTGGCAAGACAGGCTACTACCCAATGCTGATACGTTAAGCATTTAGATTCCAGTGCCACCAAGAAGGTTAATAGTGAAATGATAAAAAAACTCAAGTCATCACTAAATCTGACTGGCACAGAACCAAGAATTGAGAGGGAATGAAAGAAGTCGCTAAAGGAAAAGGAATACTTGAAGGGTCAGTATATGCTATTTTTATTTAATTCTTTCAAAACACCTCACCATTTACTTCTTTTGATTTGTTCTTATGTAACTACACTACTATTTTTCTGCTTTTGAAACAAGGCTGCTATGACATGGTTATGTAATGTGATAAAGTATTTCATAATAAGATGGCAATATGACAGGAAAACGAGTGTTTAAGATAAGTGAAACTTACTCGAATCAGGGCTAAATTCATATAGATCAAAACTTGTAAGAGATTATAAAGGCAAACATCTAATACCCTTCTATTCCATAGCATCTGCTGAAGTCTGTGCTCCCTTGAATAGTTAAATAAAGCCAATGGCATTCAAACTAACTATTGAACCTATAGAAGGTGATGATTATAGAGAAATTGGGGAAAGGAAAATCAGAGTTCCATGATGTACTAAACATGCAGATCCACGAGAACACCCCTCTACATTCAATTTTATATTCTGTCTCACTAGTGTACATGAACTGGGCTACCAACTTCTCCTGAGCTAGCTCATCTCCCAAACTATACACTTTTTCTTGCTATTTCTTCTCTTTCTAGTGTATAGTTTGGGAGATGAGCTAGCTCAAAGAGAAGTTGGTAGCAAGTGACACCCATGATTCTGTCTAATATTAAAGCCAGTTCCCTGTTTGTTTCTGGAATTTATCCAACAGCTCTAGTTGTCAGAAGCAATTAGTTCTCTCAAAGTACATGGAAAACCGATATTGGTGCAGAAACACTCTTTGCTAACTTGTTACATTCACCATTTGAGGATTTGTGACAAACACAAGATCATCTAAGACAAGGTCAACCTTACGTTTGGAAGGAGAGCCTGCACTAACCAATTTCAAGGGGATAATGTTGGTAAAGCCACAATAAGTGGAATGCATTTTTTACAAGTATTGCTTTCAGAAATCAATGGCATACATCTATTGTAAATTGGTTAACTACATGGATTTATAGATCTCATTTTTGGCTAGAAATGTCCATCAATCACACCTCACCGATAGTCTTTGTTTCCGCAAAATCTAGCAGGCATAGTGCAAGGCCTCACTAGGTAGATCTAGACCCTCAAGGGAACAAAAAAATTGGTTGATACTGTCACCTCAGCGGCCTTTCTCCTGCTACTTAGTGGTATTCAACCACTAGGGAGGCTTCCTTAAAAGGATCACTTAAAGGGTATTCAATAAGAATGGCTCAAAGGTGATTGGATAAGGTCTAAAGATTGGGATATGGTACTGGCAAAGCCTAGATGGATTATTGTAAAGTTTTGTAGATGTTCTATGCTAAGAGCAATTTCACTTTTCTCACAGCAATCATACAAGTAGTTAAGCAAAATGCAGATAGAACATATAAGCAGATCTTACAGAAGACAAATCAGAAACAGGAAAAATGTGTAAGTTCGTTTCGGCGGTCAACAGGATGCTTCAACCAGCAAAGTCTCCTTTGGTCAGCCAGCCCAGCATGTGTCACAACAACCCTCCAACCAGTAGATGAGTCAACCCAAGTCAGTTCTACAAAAGTCAACGCTGTCCTGAAAAGTCAACGCAGGGGCAGCAAGCTAAAAGTCAACGCAGCAGCAAAACGGTCAACCCTTTGACCTCGATTTTTGTGCCAGGTAGTACGGCCTTCAAAAATCGAACCTTCCACCAATTTTCAGCTTGATTGGACCAAGCGTTGACCAAAGTCAACGCTGGTCAAACTTTCTGCGAAACCCTAGCAGCAGAAACCCTAGCAGCAGAAAATCCGTACGGTCTGTCCTCTTCGTCCTTCCCACGTGTGGCTGAAATTCGTCCTCCAGGTTGCTCGTACTCTCTAAGATGAGAGAGGAAGATGTGAGTTGAGTTGTGATGAAATTCTCTCCAACTTTTCCTGTATATATATATCCATCAATGAGGGTGTGTGACACATCTGTTGGGCATGTGAGCCTACATTACAAAACTGGCTGACCTTGCACATATAATTTATTAAGAATAATAAATTCAAAATATAAGTTCTGCTCATCGGATTAAGACTATTTTATATGGATTTTACACCTCTCAGAAAGAGGAATCCAACAAAAATATTAGCCTCTTAATCTGAGCATCAGAACATGGAGTTTGGACTTAGTTGTCCAAATTTAACACTCCCTCTCAACTAGGGAGAACTCCATCTATTAGTGCAATCAACATCGTGAGTCATCCCGCCGAAACTTGCTTTGCTGGCTTCTTTATTTCAGAACAGAAGTGGGTCAGTCACAAAGACATCATCCCCCGACTGACATAATCAGTCCAGAAGTCCCAGACCTCACAAATCTTGATCCCAGATCAAGTGGTTGGACCATGCCATCCTAGATAGAGAGTACGGCAATCTCTGATGCGTCCATCAGTCTTGCTAATAGTCTCTAGCTTTTCCACACCTCATTGGCCAAATGAGAGGTACTTCCCATGAGCCCTGAACTCAATGGGTAGGATGCATACGGGGCACAGATAAATGAGTGGCGAACCAGCTCAATAATCACAAGGGTGGGGCAGAAGCATTATGAGTGCTTATAGCTCCGAGAAGCTATCCCAAAGCCCCCCAGAGCTCCCAGAGCTCATCGTCCAACAGGACCCACATCATAGGGTCTTTCCACGACACCAAGACTCTCACGAAAGGTTAGGAA
>APFE030959648.1:6443-16674 GCA_000404065.3 Pinus taeda
CAAAGACACTAATGACGAAAAGTACTCCTTGGTCGTAAAAGATCAAGCAGTTCTCTCAAGTATTATTTTATACTTTTTCGGGCTTGGGAGACACAAATTTATGAAAAAGTCAAACCTTGAAGTCTTCTTAAGTTTTTTCAGACTCTCTAAAAATGAAAAACGCCGAGTTTCTCCTATACTGGACTCATTAAATTTCGACAGTAAAGGACTTATTCAATTACAAACAGGAACGGACCACTCCTTCTTAGGGTTCACATTTAAACTAAGTTGGACTCACCCGAAGGGTGAGATTATAATCAAGCATATGTTATCCTCCTCAAGCTTGTAAAAAATAAAGAAGTACTTGCCAGAAATGGTGGGGGAAAAGAGAGAAAAGTGATTCTGTTTGTCATACTTTATAACCACTCTTGAACACGACACTATCATTCACCTGGGTTGGGAAATCCTTTACCTAACAGTTGATCGAACCATATTGAAAGCCTTCAGCCGGTTTTTGGGTATTAACTTTGGGTCAATTGTCACCAAACCATCTGTCATGTCGTTATGTGTTCAAGAGGTCAATGCAAATAAGCCATTCATCTGCAAAATGTCTGTCATCCATCTTGACCATCCCTGAGTCAGTCCTTGCAACAAAATTTCTTCAACTTGATCTATGATTTCGTGTCATGGGCTTGCCTACGACGGATCGATTTCTATCGACTTCAACTCATTATCTAGAAAGATGATCTAGGAATCGTCAGTACCTTGAAATCTACATGCCTCAATGGCAGGTTTCTCTCTTTTGACGACAATTTACATCATTGAATTTCGATCAAGGGATTCCATGACATGTTTGACATCAACACATCTTATCACATCTCATGGATTGTACTGAGTACTTTGAGAACCATTGTCATTATTGGTGGTTTCTCTCGCGCTTGTTAACAGTTTACATGATTTACTGGTAATCAAGCGGTTTCTACCATGTTCGACTTCGACACATTCAATCACATGGATAGAATCATACTATTTCGGGACGTAGAAATGAAGGCCCTGGATCTAGTTTCCACCATCCAGGTTGCGAGGAATTTTGTATTCATTATACTATGGACTATTCATAAACAGATTGCTGCGTCCATACTGTGTCCACATGTGTCTGTACTTATGATGTGTTACGAGATCATTCCTATATCAAAGCAGTAGTTAGTCTTCTAGTCAGTTTTCAGTCTCTTAGTCAGTTTTTTATCTGAGTATGGGAATGCCTACCTCAGCAATGATATGATCTCATATATATATTTTGCATTGAATGTTTTTACAGGTTCCAACCGGGCTCTTCGCAAGATGATCCTCGAAATGATAAAGCACTTCACTCTTCCTATATGATGAATGAAAACATCCTCATATACTACAGACTTCGCACTTTAGGGGGCAATCTGTTACACAAAAATATCGTCATATTGATTATTTGCAGTCGGTATGGGTCTATCACCACCTATACCAGCTTCCTAAGCAAGTCTCAAACCTCAGCTCTTCAAAACAAGCTTTAGAAATGAGAGAAAGACATCAAAAAAGCAATGTAACTCTGGTTCCGCACTTTCTCTCACTTTTTCCTGCGGGCCCGCACCTTTTGTTCAGGATATCTGCGTACTTATACGCTCTGTATGTAAAGGGGAGGGTGCGTACCCCTGTGAAAGTCAAAAGGCGCAATTTTTATCTTAAAAAACTCATCTTTGGGTTAATTCTAGAGTTTTCTAGAAGCATTTGTTACGTGGATTGTTCGCTCCAAGTGGTTCATGCATCCCATAAGAGGAGGAACTAATCCCTTGTTAAGAGGAGCTATCTCTTTGAAGGAGGATTCTATCCCTTTGAAGGAGGACCTGGTAACTGATCTCCATTGCACTATAAATTGAGGCATTGGGTCAGTGGCCAGAGAGGTTAGAAGCTTAACTTTTGAGGGTAAATGCTAGTGAAATCAAGACTTCCTATTTGAGCTTAAGAGGAGAGTTCACATACCTTTTTGGCCCCATTAGGGAGTGAGTGAATCTTGTCAAAGTGGAGGAGACTTGTTGTTGGACCCTGGAGGAGCTTGTACAGCGTCAAGGCGAAGGTTGTAAGGTTCTTTCTTTTGAATTAATACAATCAAGCTCATTTTTCTCAGCAAATATCTCATGTTATTTGTTTCATGGACTCCTTTACTTTCATGTTAAATATGTTTTATAATACTAGTTATTCAGGTGCTATTTAATCATTCGCCTTGTTTGTGTTTGCAGGTTTGTGACAAAGGAACTTGCTTGGATCAAAGAAGTGAAGGCATATCCAAACTTGCGTTGGACATGAGGTAGGCCTTAAACACATTTGTTTGCCATTATTTATAAAGCAAATTTAGAGAAAGATAGTGTCTGGTTGCTTTGCTTGTCATTAGGTCTTCATTAGATTCTAGGAAGGTCTATCTTGTCCGCAAGATCGACTCATTCCACGTGACAGGCCCAATCCTCTCAATGATACTGAAGGGTCCACAAAACCATGGTTCTAGCTTGGCACATGATCTAATCCAGAAGTAGCTCTTCTTTGGTTTGATACGCAAGTACACTTTTTCCCTAACCTGGAAATCCTTGAATAACCTATTCCAATATGCATAGCTTTTCTGCCTATCTTGTGTTGCCTTTATATTTTTCTTGATTACCTACATTTATGTTCCATGTCCACGAACATGTCTGGTCCAATCAACACCCTGTGCACTGGATCACTCCAGCTGATGGGAGTGCTACAACTCCATCCATACAGTGCCTCGAAAGGACTCATCTTCAATGACTCCTGATAACCATTGTTGTATGGGAACTCAACCAAGGGAAGATACTCCTCCGACTTTTGTTGTTGATGCATCACATACATCCTCAACATGTCCTCCAATATCCTGTTGACCCTCTCTAACTATCCATCTATCTAAGGATGATAATTTGTACTAAAGGCCAACTTTGTGCCCAAATCTGCAAATAATTCCTTCCAAAACTTGAAAGTGAACTTCACATCCCTTTCTGACACAATATTCTTTCAAACATCATGAAATATGACCACATCCCTGATGAATGTGAAAATTATGCTGCAGCGATTGATTTATCTCTCCTACTTATTTACAATAATGAGTCATCTACCAAAGATTTATTAAGAATCAAAATAAATTCAGATGCAGACTTCACAAATTATGAGAAAAGTATGAGGAACACTAGCACATGAACAATCACATTGACACACTTGTTTTTGGGCAAAAGTTCCCAAAACAAATCCAATGCGGGAAAATCGGTGTAATAGATCTGAGTGCTTCTATTATTGGTAGTACATTTCTGAATTCAAATTGGATGCCCAATAGAAACGGAAATCCACTCATAGAAGATAATTGATAGAAAGATAGTGATAATTTTCTCACACTGAATCTGGATATTTTTCACTGGCCCCAACTTCTGGATGACTGGCTGCACAGTCTCTGTGTGAGCCTACATAGTCATTGCGTGGCTTTTATGTGGAGACTCCATCTAACTGCATCAACCTTGTTATTGTTGCGTCTGTTGATGAGAAATCGATATTTCTTCTTACAATCACCCACAATGATTTCTGATACTGATTTGTTATTCCCCAAGTAGTTGTGCGTCAATCTCCTCCAGTTGTTGCGCTACCCCTCCTTGGTACTATATTTCCTCTCTGATCCTTCACTGTCTTCTCTAAATTATATTCACTGGAATAGGAAATCACTTCCTTCCCATGCCACCTCTGATCCTCACTGCTTGATCATTGTTTTTAATTCCTTAGCCAACCATGCCCTAGGAATATTGAAATGATTGATTAACTCTTTGTGTATTTTGGAATGAACCCCAAGCCTTCTTCTTATACTTTTCTCATTGAGACTTCAACAGCTGATATTAAGCCTCTAATCAACTGCTAATATTAAAACTTTACTTGATCCACTTTCTAGAACATTCTCACCCATATTTTGATTAATACCCATTAATACTTTAATTTTCCTATGTTTAGACTTAGGAACCCTATTAAAAATATTAATTATTTTAATAAAATACAATCCGGGTGGAATCTCATGAAATAGTTTCTAGGTTCTATAGAACTTGTGTGCCTTACTCTCTCCACCAATTTTCATGGCTTGATCACATCCGATGCTATGAAAAACTAACACTCCCTCTTAGTGAGGAAAGTGCTCTAGCAACAATGTCCAACTGCATGCAACTCTGTTTCTGAAGCATCTCCTTTCTGCATTGTTGTTGCCACCAAGATTGTGTTGTTGTTGTTGCTACTGTACTGTTGCCCATGAAACTACCACTGCCACTACTGCATCTGTAATACAGCTCCCTCTCAAATGTTGCATCACAATATTAAAAGGGATTTTCCAACATACCCATCTATTCTCGGAATTGAACAGACTTTGTTCTTCCTAGAGCCTTGGTGAGTACATCTGCTCCCTGATTTCCTATGGGAGTATACTCCAACTGTATAGCCCCACACTGAACACAGTCCCTGACAAAGTGACACCAAATATCATTGTGCTTGGAGTGATCATGAAATACTGGATTTTCAGAGAGCTTGATACAACTTTGATTATCATAGAATATTCTTGTCACTTCCATCCTCTTCCTAAATAGATTTACAAATAGTTTCTTGAGAAATATATCTTCACATATAGTTGTGCTAGCTCCCATATATTCAGCTTCAACTGAGCTCAGTACTGTAGACTTCTGCTTCTTACTGCACCAGGAGGTCATCCCAGATCCAATACTAAAGCAATACCCAGAGGTACTTTTCCTGTCTACTAAACTTCCTACCCAATCTACTTTAGTGAATCACTCAGTTTGATATCATCACCCTTGGTGTATCTTAATCCAAAATTGATTAATGACCACACACACCTGATAATTCTCTTTGTTGCTGCCTAGTGTGCCATTTTTGGTTCCACCATGAACTGACTAAGGGTGTTGATAGCATGACATATGTCTCGCGTGGTTTTCACGAAATATATAAGCAACCCAATGAGATGTCTGTGTAAGGTGGGGTCCACTTCCTTGTCTCCAGATGCATCTATTTTCTTCCAATTGGTAATCATAGGCATAGCCATAGGTCGACAATCCTGCATTATGAATCTTTTAGAATTTATGCTGCATATATACCTTGGCCAAGGAAGATCTCACCATCCTGTTGCCAAACTCCCAATCCTAGAAAATAGTGCATTAGCCCCAAATCCTTCATGTTGAATTTTGTTTCCAAATTCTTCTTGCAATCCTCTATGAGTCTAGATGATCTTGTCAAAAATAGATGATCCACATATAATACCATAATTAACGGCTCATCTTCTACTAACATGTAATAAAGATTGGGATTCGCATCGATCTTGATGAATCCCAACTACTATAAGTAGTTGCCAATTTGACCATACCAAGCTTTGGGTGCTTGTTTCGACCCATTCAAGGCTTTCTTCAATCTATACACATGAGTTCTCTTTTCATGTGTTTCGAAACCTTCCAGTTGTTCAATATATACCTCTTCTTCTATCACCCCATTCAAGAACATTGTCTTAACATCCATTTGGTGAATCTCCCATCCCATCTGTGCTGCAAGGGATATAATGGATCTGATAGATGTATATCAAGCTGCTAGGGCAAAGGTGTCTTCATAATCTATTCCTTCCTTTTTCACATATCCTTTCATGACAAACCTAGCCTTATACTTTTCTACGCTACCATTTGTAGCTTACTTGATCTTGTAGATCCATCTTGAACCCACAACTGATCTGTTCTTTGTTCCTCGTACAATTTTCCAGACATAATTTCTCATAATGGAACTATACTCCTCTACCATGGCATCCACCCACGCCTAGTGTTGTATGGGTTCATGAAAACTAGAGGGTTCTTTGACTTGAGCTACCAATGTTTGGTACCTGTCAGGTTGTCTCGTTGTCTTTTCTTGGCTCTAGGATCCCCAACAAATTCTTCTGCGTCCCTTAGAGTTTGTCATACTTCTCGACTAGTCCTTCCACTGGTGATGGGAGATTCCGTCTGTTCTTCTTCTAGTTGTTGTACTTGTTGAGGCACTCCTTGCTCCTCTTCTATTGAGGAGATGTTATTACTCGTTACAGTGCTTGAACCAGATACCTGTCTTCTTGCTAGATTTGTTTCCTATTTCTAGACAAGAGGAGCCTCCGCACCCCATTCTTCAAAAGGCATCTCTCGATATTTCTTGAAAGCTCTATCTTCCATGAAATTTACATCCCGCCTTACTACAATCATCGTACTACTTGGAATGTAGATTTAGTATAATTTTAAAGTGTCATTGTAACCCATGAGATATCTAACTTCAGTTGTCTACTCCAACTTCCGGCACTTCTCATCTGGAGTATGACAATAAGCCCCACTTCCAAATATCCTGAGGTGACTCACTTTTGGCTTATTTTTCGTAAAAGTACCCTTCTGCGTCTTCTTTCTTAAATCCATGTGAGGGGTCCTATTCTGAATGTATATAGTCATGTTGCATGCTTCTGCTCATAAAAAATTGGGTAGATTGTGATCATATAACATCGCCTTTGCCACTGCAACAATAGTTTTGTTCTTCGTTTTTGCGACTTCATTCTACTCTAGATTATAAGGTGATGTCCATCCCCTTATGATCCCTTCTCCTGTGCATAAATCTATGAAGTTTGTATCCATGTATTCCACACCATTATCTGAGTGCAGTATTTTGGTCTTCCTTCTTGTTAGGTTTTCTACTATAGCCTTAAACTCCTTAAACGATGAAAGACTTCATCCTTGGTTCTTAAGAAATAAATCCAATCTTTCCTAGAATGGCCATCTATGAAGGTGAAAAAATACACAACACCACTGATGACCCTTCTAGACATTGGACTACAGATATCTGAGTATATTAAAACCAATACACTTTGAGCTCTATGGTTTCTTCTAGAATAAGCCACTTTGGCATGCTTTCCTAGTACACCACCTCTACATGTATCATCATGCTTGGTAGTAAGCACCAAAACCCTCGTAACAATTTCCTTGAGCATCCTTAATGCCCCATGATTCAAGCGTCCCATACTTATATGCCATAGTTCGTTCAAGTACTTCTCTCCACTGCCATTGTTTTCCTTTGTGCAGCCCTATTCAGGGGCCAAATGTTGCACTTCTACGTTATTACCCAAGTCCATACTGGTATTCCAATGTTAGATGATTATTTTAGCCTACTTATGTGATTTACATTATACTTAACAACATAAACCATTCATACAGGTGTGCGTAGTAGATAAAAAATATATTTGCAAATTAGATCAAACATGCATTAACCCAAGAATAGATACATAGAATTATGATAAAACTTTTCTTTATTAATTCCTTCCTTGGTTACAGACTCGACTCCACCCTACGCACTTAGCTGCAGGGGTCCGTGTACTCAACTGTGGACTACTTGGCCTTTGCGCACTCAGTTGCAAAGCCTTCTACTACTCTACGACCCAAAGGTGCACTTTAGACTTGTGACTTGTTCACTTAGAATTGTTATTCTTCTCTATTTTTATCTATTATTCATTAGTTATCTTTTACACTTAGAGCCTCACTCTATTTATACAACAAAACTAGGGCGGACAACCCTATGACTCTATCATACTTTTGTGCCCCACACCCGCAATTCACAGAGCTTTACAACAAAATTCGGTCAAAGCTTGGGCTTTGAGCCCCAAAACATGCCTTGGGGGGGATTCCATGCCCAACAAGCCCTCAACACAAACATCATGACTCACCCTCAAGTCACTCGGTCAGCGTAGCGATCTTTTCTCGGAGTCCCTCCAGCTGTTCTCGAACTACGCAGAGAACAATAGTGTACTAAGCTGGTGCTTATTGGAGCTGCTACATACACTGTTTCGAGACCTCTGTGTCCGAGTTGCTTCTCTACATCTGTGCTGGTATCCATTGCAGTTGTTTATAGTTTTGTGCCTCTTTCTAGATCCTTGGAGCACAAAGAATGTGCTTTCGCTAGTTAGTTAAATAGTCAGGCCACCTATGTAGGGCTTCAAGCGGCTGCCATTTACTTTTCCTGGGAAAGGTTCTCCATTTAGTTTGACTAGCTATACTATGCCTCTGTTGGTTACCTCCTTAACCACGTATGATCCCAGCCAATGCATTTTGAAATTTCCCAGGAATGTTTCAAACTTACTATCATACAGTAGCACTAAGTCATTCACCTTGAAGGTGCACAACTTAATATGGCGATCATGCCAAGAATTTTCGTGCTTCTTTTGTACTTGCTAATGAAAACCTGCCAAGAACTGTTCCTCCTCAATGTTTACATTGTAACACTCCAGCGTGCAACTCAGTTGGGTCTCCCATTCCAACTGAAGCACTTCCTTTGGCTCCTGGAGTATTTTGAAGATAGTTTCTTTTACTGCTTGTAGCGCATCATCAACAGTATCCCACCAACGATCCTCAAACATGAAGGCTAACAAGAATCCTTCATGTAAGATATCCCATTCGCTCGTGCCATGGTGAAGCTCCGTCTCAGTATACCAATTCATGGGTATGATATCCAGGGTACAACAGAATAGGTGCACCCACTTAGGTTGTGGCTCTTCCCCGTAGACCTTGGTCCATTTCACGAGGTCAGCACGTGGATCATCCCATCCATCATATTTGTTTGTTAGTTGCATCTGATTTTTCCCAAATTGTAGGTGCATCATCATTTTACATTCATGTCAATCCTCAAAATTCTGCTAGTGCATACCCCACCACTTTGTAGGCGTAGCGTGCAGTACCCATTTCATAGAATCGAACCACTGCTATTCCAACACCTCTCTTTCAAATTCGTTCATGAAATCATCCACTTCTCTCAACCCACCATACATAGGTAGGTCCCTTACCTCTGTTGCCACATAGCATAGTGACCTTGTCTTCATGTTGTAGTTGAGCATGGTTACCTCATGTAATCGACTATGCCATTGTTTTATCTCCTCGTATGAATCTGAGGTGCAGGAGCTTTCGCGCTCCCACAAAATCCTGCCATCCGCTGTTAGATTTACCTAGTCCTACTCCCATGTGGTTATCTTGTAAATACATTCTAGATAATCATCACTATCATAGTCGCGCACTGGCTCTATGTAGCACGATCCTTCCGCAGGGTCTAAAGGTACCATTACACACAGTGAATTTTTCTCAAAAATCATCTTGTGCTTCTTTAGATTTATCACCCCATTCATGTCAGCGGCCCAATCTAGTCCCAGTGGCGTGGGATAGGGATTGATGTCATTAAAAATCTTTATCACTTCGAAATCTTCCAACGCGCTCGCACCTTCGATATCCATTGTTATTCCCTGCAATCTTCCCATGGGTAGGATCTTTTTCTGGTTCGCCATTCACACAATTGAATAGGAGACCATTGAAACGTGGGCCTGCCCATGCACTCCCATGTTTACTTTGGTAGGATGTTCATGTTCGATCCTAAATCCAAAATCACTTGATCTATTTCATATTCTCTTATCTGTGTGGTCAATCACATCTCTCTCCCTATTCACATTGTGTGCTTCCTAAGCTTCCAGACTACATGTGGTTGTCCTGGCACAGTCCCAGCACATCTAGTGTTGAGTTCTTGTAGCCCCTTCATAGCCTTTTTGTCACGCAACAGCTTCATGCATGTCTCCAAAAAAGTAGTGAGCATTGATGGGTCCATTTCTGGTTCCAGTTTGTCTTTACTACCTGAAGTGGAGGCCTCGGTGAAGCTCTTCTTAGCTTCCATGAATGTCTCCTTAGCATGCTCCAAATCAAATTATGGTTTCTTTATTGGAGCCTTAAAAACCTAGGCACTCTCTTCAGGGTGCTTTCCCTTGTCATATCCTATCATGATACTTCTTTGGAGAAAAATATTTACATTCGGGTCTTCCTCATGCGGCTCAAATCTCATCATTTACAGGTTCTAAGTCAGGGGAAGTTGGAGTGTTCCTTTATCATGTAGCCTTGCTATCAGTGTGGGATAGTCCTCTATCTCATGATCAAACTGGGTATAGTATAAGCATGATGGTTTTGTCGGATTTGTACAATCATGGGCATAATTTCGGGGCCCTCCAATATTGTAACAAATCAACTGCCTGCGACCCCTTTCTAACTCCATTCCACCTCAACCTCATTTGTGCCCCTGAAATCCAGTGCACACCATCCCTGCATTTTGATCGAGGGCTAGCATTTGTAGGTTTTAACCCCGTACAGAAATTACCTGCATACAA
>APFE030959649.1:16368-40658 GCA_000404065.3 Pinus taeda
AATATAGTAATAATATGAATTAAAATTATTAATATAGTAATAACATGAATTAAGTAATGAAAATGATTAGTATAATAGTGTTACAAAATAGTGTTACAACGTAGTAAAACATAAAACATAAAACAAACAAACAATATAGTAATAACATGAATTAAAATTATTAAGATAGTAATAACATGAATTAGATAATGATGATGATTAATATAACAATGTTACAAAACAGTAAAACATGAAACATAAAACAAACAAACAATATATTAAAAACATGAATTAAAACTATTGATATAGTAATAACATGAATTGAAGAATTATAATGATTAGTATAATAGTGTTACAAAATAGTGTTAGAAAATAGTAAAACATAAAACATAAAACAAACAAACAATATAATAATAACATGAAATAAATAATGATAATGATTAGTGTAATAGTGTTACAAAATAGTAAAACATAAAACCTAAAACAAACAAACAATATTGTAATAATGTGAATCAAAATTATTAATATAATAATAGCATGAATAAAATAACGATAATGATTAGTATAATCGTGTTACAATATAGTAAAACATAAAAACTAAAACAAACAAACAATGTAGTAATTACGTGAATTAAAATTATTAATATAGTAATAACATGAATTAAATAATGATAAATATTAGTATAATAGTGTTACAAAATAGTGTAACATAATAGTAAACATAAAACACAAAAAAAAAATCGATATAGTAATAACATGAATTGAAATTATTGATATAGTAATAACATGAATTAAATAATGATAATGGTTAGTAAAATAGTTTTATAAAATAGTGTTACAAGATAGTAAAACATAAAACAAAGAAATGAACAAATAATATAGTAATAACAGGAATTAAAATTATTATTATAGTTATAACATGAGTAAAATAACGATAATTATTAGTATAATAGTGTTACAAAATAGTTAAACTTAAAACATAAAACTAACAAACAATATAGTAATAAAATGTATTAAGATAACTAATAACATGAATTAAATAATGATAACGATTAGTATAATAGTGTTACAATATAGTAAAACATAAAACAAACAAACGATATAGTAATAACACGAATTAATATTATTAATACAGTAATAAAAATTATTAAATAATGATGATGATTAGTATAATAGTGTTACGAAATAGTAAAACATAATAGTACAACATAAAAAATAAAATAAAACAAACAATACAGTAATAAAATTATTAATATAGTAATAAGATGAATTAAAATTATTAAATAGTAGTAACATGAATTAAATAATGATAAAGATTAGTATAATAGTGTTACAAAATAGTAAAACATAAAACATAAAACAAACAAACTGTATAGTAAAAACATGAATTAAAATTATTAATATAGTAATAACATGAGTTAAATAATGGTAATGGTTAGTATAATAGTGTTACAAAATAGTAAAACAAAACATAAAACAAAGTAATAACATGAATTAAAATTATTAATATAGTAATAACATGAATTAAATAAAGGTAATGATTAGTATAGTAGTGCTACAAAAAAGTAAAACATAAAACATAAAACAAACAAACAATATAATAATAACATGAGTTAAATAATGAAAATGATTAGTATAACAGTGTTACAAAATAGTAAAACATAAAACAAACAAACAATATAACAATAACATGAATTAAATAATGATAATGATTAGTATAATAGTGTAACAATATAGTAAAACATAAAACATAAAACAAACAAACAACATAGTAATAACATGAATTAAAATTATTAATATAGTAAACACATGAATTAAATAATGATAATGATTAGTATAATAGTGTAACAATAGAGTAAAACATAAAACATAAAACAAACAAACAATATAGTAATACCATGAATTAAAATTATTAGTATAGTAATCACATGAATTAAATAATCATAATGATTAGTATAATAGTGTTACAAATTACTAAAACATAAAACAAACAAACAATATAGTAATAACATGAATTAAATAATGATAATTATTATTATAATAGTGTTACAATATAGTAAAATAGAAAGCATAAAACAAACAAACAATATAGTGATGTTGATGGTGGTTAACGTCCGCTGAGACCAAAGATTGGTCTATCGGACCTAAAGAAATAAATTATTTATTTTGATTTAAGGTCTTATTCTTATGCTCAAAGAGCTTGGAGAGAAGCCTCCCAAGCTCACTATAATTTTGACATTGTGAAAGGCTAGGAATGTCAGTATTGTAACAAAGATTGTGAAACTGGGATCTAATGTGGTTGTACGCGGTGCACTCTAAGAGGAAGTGGTTTTCATCCTCGATGTTCCTATTCTCACATATATGGTAGATCCTTTCCATCCATAGCATTTTAGGAACTGCCCAATGACATGTTTCACTATGGAGCTCATGGGAATTCGTTCTAATCTTTGCCATATTAATTTTCTTCTTTGAGCTTGTTAAAATAGAGAGTTATTTTTGATCTTCTAGGGTGGGGTTGATGACGTTCTTATAATAACTTAATTTTATTTTACTCGCTAAATCTTTCTCACACCACCTTTTTCTTTGAACTTAGAAGTAACAATATCTTTAATGTTATTTATGTTTTGCAATGCATCATTCTCGTTGATCTCCAAATAGTTTAACAAGGCCCTTGTGTCTTTATGCCACCCCCAATTAAGTCTTAGGTGGTTTTGGCCGGAATTTAAAGCTAGCTTAGGAAGTCTATGATAATCTATGTTATTGAGTTTGTGCTTGTACAACAGAAACCTAATCATAGCTAGGGTCTCAATAGGAGAAAGACCTACTTCTATAAGGAGAATAGGATAGTGTTGGGTCCCTATAATACTAGTGATTACACCATTACTATTGTAGTTGTATCCCTTATTAATATTGTTGTGCCCATTTTGTCACCATATTTTTATTACTATGTCCCATAGAATCCCTCTATTGTTATTTTTGTGGATTTATATTATTATTGTTAGGTCGGTTGGGTTATATTGTGACTCCTTAGACTCCTATATATAAAAGGAGGTTTTGTCATTTGTATCATCCAAGAATTGTTCATTTATGTAATGTAAAGGAGGTTGCCCCCTTGAAGAGGCTGAATTCTAAGTCGTTGATCTATCTTTTCTATCTTTTCTTGAGCTGGTTTCATAACAGAATGAGCCGATGTGTCTATTTGAGAGATTATATTATTCTTTTTAATTTGACTTGAAGGAGTTTACTTTGTCTTGGTATTTAAGGGCCTTCTTATACTTTTTATAACTCATAGAAAAATGTAACGTGCCAAAGAAGGGTCCTTCATACATGAGATAGACTCAAATTTACTTTTATGACTAGATGAAAAATAACAAATGCTCACAATGGGAGCCATCACTAAAAATAAAATTCCTTGCTCATGAAACCCATCAGACAAGCATTACAATAATAATTTTATTTTTTCTTCTCTCCATCAATTTCATAAAATCATAATTACACATGTCATTTTGAAGATCGAACCTAGTTACTCTTTTCAACACTCCCTCTTAACTAGGACGTATTGATAATGGTACTTGGTCATTCTCAATCTAAATAATTTCTCATAAGAAGAGTCAAGTTGGTAACCCATCTATTTACCATCATATCAACTAACATTTTCACATAGCAAGGCCTTGACTAACAACTCTATCTCTCCACGATGTTTTAGCACAATGCTAGTGATAAACACCCTCATCATTGTCTTTCTCAGAACATAACCTACCTAGGTTCTCAGGATGTGTTCCACTAGGACTATTTTTATCTTGGATTCCTAGTCCTCAAAGAATATCAGTCCTCAATGACTACTCTTATCTTGGATCCTCTAATACATCTTCAAAGAGCATCAGATGCTATATTTTTACCCAATCCTCCATTTTGTCTTCCCAAGTGAAGACAATAATGATGTGTCTATATCTCCTTCTTAATTAGGGAGGACATATCTATTCCAATAAAGGAATGTACTCATTCCTACAGAAGGAATGTACCTAAGCTCCCTCTTGGATTAGGAATTTCCAAGTTTCTTCCAAGTAAGAAACTTGTTTCCAAGATCCCTCTTAATTAGGGACCTACAACAACTCCTTAGGTGGAGATGATGGCGAAACGACTTGCTTGAATAAATCTCTTAATGATGTCATGCATTTCTTTTCGTTATCTACGAGTCTTCAGGTTTAGGACGTAGGGCACTGAAAATCCATCACTTTCATCCATGACTCGGCCATGTCATCATCGGAAAGTGATCCATTAGTCCATATATGGCCTTCCTTCATGCCATGTTTCTTTCTTCATGCCATGCTTACTTAAGGATCTTTCATCCTACTACATGTGCATTGGTGGTGGAAGAAATCGATAGATATTCCCTTGGTAGCCCTGCATAAACCCATCCATATATTTGTAAAAATAAAGGACTGAAAATCAAAATCAACATTACCTTTGTGATGACCTTTCATCATGGAATCTTCTAGTTTGCATAATCATCCTTCATACATATCGACACATATACCAATGATATATATATTTTCAAGGGTCTCTTTCTTTTTCATACTTCATCAGAGTCTTCATATCTTCCATAGAGATATCCTAGTCAAATCTTCTTGGTATTTTGGATGTTGATTTCCTTTACCATGGTTTCATATTCCACAACCTCTTCCTTTTTTTCTTCAAACATTCATTTCTAGGAGCTTCCAAGTAGACCCCCTCACACTTCATATGAGGACATATTATGTTGATTTCATCTAGTGAATGTGTGACCCATGCATTCTTGCATCCCTTTGAGGGAGGATATCCTTTCTTTTTATCATGCTCCTAAGACAGAGCATTTGTCCATGTTACCTGCAACCACATGACATGACTCTTCAATATAGAATCTAAGCATACATACATCATTTTCCTTTGGGCCATCCAAACTTCCTGCAACAACATCCTTTGATTGAAAGAGCTTCAATCCCTTGATCTGCTTCATTTTTATGTCATCGTACCTTCATCCCATGAATTCCACAAGTTTGAAATTGTTGATGAAACACTTGCTTCCCCTCATGATCGGTGAAAATTTTAATGAATATTGCATCAGAGAATCTTGAGGATCTAAAGTATCCCCATCAACAAATGTTTCTATTTGACAAATGTAAGATGAACCTTGTACTAGATGACACTTCCACTTGTGTTTTCAATGAGATTACCAAGAGTTATATCCTTGAATTCCATAGATTATAATTGTCTTTCATGCTTCTCTATGAGGATGTCTCGAGCTCTTGCTTTCAATGCTTCTATGATGCCTTGATGCATACCATTATTTTACTTAGTGAATCATGATAGCCATATCTTAGAAGATTTAGGAACTTGAAAAGAACTTATGTGACGAAGACAATCTCAATAGTGGAGATCTATTACTTCATCCTTCTTGGATTTATTCTTTTAAGCTTCCTCCACTTCCTTGGTTATGTGGGATTCTTTTATTCCTATTTTGTTATGGTCCTTCTTGAGCTTAGGACAATATCTCCTATAGTGCCCATATTATTGACACCCATAACATTGCATTTTAGCCATGTTCTTCTTCTTTTTTTTAGGACCAAACTTTCCAAATTGTCCCTTTCTTTTTGTTAGTGTATGATTGTGGGATCTCATGGAATGAACAAAAAAAAACCAAATATGGGGCTTCCAGAGGTCAAACCACCTCAACCCTCAACAAGTGATTCCACCTCACGGTTAGACATCATTATCACTAACTAGATTGGTCTCTACCCAAGATATCCACGGCTCGAGAGCGTTTGTCCCAACCGCGGCTCTAGGAACTAATAACTCAAGCCATAACTTTCCATGGCTCTAGAGAGTTTATCCAAACTGACTCCAAGACTAGTAACTCAACTCACAAAGGGTTCCATATCATTTGTCCAGCCTACGCTCCAGGACTAGTAACTCAACCCAAGTTGTTCTAAGGCTTCTAGAGCATTTGTTCCAACCAACGGCTCTAGGAACTAGTAACTCAACCTACATCCATAAGGAACCTCAACACCAATAAGAAAAAAACAAGTGGAAAAACCCACAACACCATGGATATCCAGGAAATGGCAAGGAATGGCTAAAACCACTATCAATCCAGGCAATCATCCATGTTAATGACAAATCGTAACCAAATAATCACATGCATCTACCATGCATCAAGAGAATCATACATGCAACCTATTGCCTACAAAGCAATCTATTTGTGGCTACTGATCCACCTATTCCCTTGCGCTCTCTTGCTTTCCTTTGCCTTCTTTCTTTATTCTGAGTGAAGACTAGAGTGCTCAAAGCATGATCCAAGAATACTATAAGTGTATAAGTATGAGAGAATGATAGAATAAAAGAGAGCTCCAAAACTAAACTAACCAAAAAGAATCACCCAACAAAAGTTAAACCAACAAAATCCATGAACTGATCCTTAGAAGCCTTTTTATCATTGAGGCCTCTATTTTCTTCATTTTTCCTCCTCATGCAAATTTGTGTCTCTTCACCTTCCTTTTCTCTTGTTTCCTTTATTTTCATAAATAAAATGCCAATTATTGCCACTTTACCTTTGTCAATGCCTTTGCCAACTTCCATATACATCTATTAATCACCAGTGATCCTCATCACTATGTTTTTTCCCAACATTCAACTTGGAATACACGTCCCATGACCTTGGTCTTATATTTTTTACATGGAAAATCAACCAAGGGCTATTACAACCAATAACTAGGATGAATACTTAGCATTATGGAAAGGGCTAGAATTTGAAATAGAAAGGAAAATCACAAACTAATGGAGTTTTGGGATTCATTAATTGTTATTTGCTGAGCTCGGGAAATTGAACAACATGCAACAACCCCCCTCCCTCCAATATTATAATGAATTTCAGCTTAACTTCAACAATTTGAGCACATAGAACTATATCATGTGTTAAGGCACTTAAACTCCATAGCCATCATTTTGGTGAATACCAAGACTAGAACGATCAAGGAGCGATAGAAATTGACCATAATATAACAACAATATGTCTGCTTCCATGAAGGTTAAACTCCTATTGATTTTAATATTGGAATATTGCATGAATAAGGTGGAGCTTGTGGTGCCTTTGGCAGCCTTGCACCTCCCAAAGACAATCATGATCATAATGGATAAAGTTTTAATGTAAATGATATGGGATCAAGGTTTAAACCCTTGGTTTCTTATCTATAATTACACCTGGCACACTCCCCCTGTTTCTCAAGCCCATCAGAGGACAATTCATGTGGTGATTAAAATAGAATTATCTCAGAAGAATGTGAATAATTTAATTAGCCTTGGGTCGACATCCCTCTCTCCCATTATCTGTATTAAACAACAATCTTGGCAAGATTTTCAAGGCATTTAAGGCCTAGTTCATATCGGATGGAAATTATTATTCGCAAACATGATGTATGTTGCAAAGGATTACCTCAAGCTAGTTGATGGCATCCCTAATGTATTGTGGTCATTTCTACAAGGCCCTTCAAAATTTTTCCCATATTTAAATTTTGGAGCCTCCCTTTGATCATGTGAACTATCGTTTCTAGTTGCTAGAGTGATCTAACACCTTTTTTCTAAGTTTTCATGTCCCTTTCTGAAGGATTCCCAAGTGTCTTCTTTTGTTAAGGGAAGTGTTATTCATTGTAAAAGACAATTTTGACACATCTTTTAAGTGCATTCTCTTGCATTAATAGATCATTTCTATCATGGGGACATGCATTGGACTCATCCCTATGGTCTTACACATTTTCTCTTTGCAGTTGACACTTGTGTTGTAAAGTATACCTTAAGTTTCACACTTGGAGGTAAGCATTGTTTTGCTGTTGTTTCAATAAATGAAGGTGGAATTTCGGTACTAAGTTCTTCCTTGTCATGTGGTTGGCCATTTTGAGTGTGTGCAATCATGTTCAAGTATTGTTACATGATTTTACTCTCATTTTTATGCCTCACCGATCCCACACTTAGTCATTTTTCAGAGTTTCACTGGTCCTCTTAACTTGTGCAACTCACCATTGATCCCTTATCCTTCTCCAACTACGCACTATGCATCCTTAAGCTATGGAGATGAAGCTCTTTCCTAATGGAACTACACATTGTGAAACCATAGAGGACTTCCACCTTTAACTGTGCATTGCGTAATATCAGAGCTCAGTCACTCTTGTCTGTTGACTGCACTTTCCCAATGTGAAATCCCTGACCAACCTTTCCCAGTGTTGCACAATTTTCACTTCTAGTGGATATTTGGGTCATTCTTGGACCCTTTCCTTGCCCAATTGTGCAATATTTAGGTCCTCTCCTTCATCAACTCCACACTGCATAATCATAGTGCCTAAGCATGTCACTCTTGCCTCTTGTACTTTCCCAATGTGTAATACCTCACTTTTTTGTCTCTATCAACTGCACACTATGCAGTCACAAGGTCTAGTCCCTCACTTCTAGCCTCATGTTCCTATGAATTTAATTCAAAAAGGCTTCTCTCCTCAACCTTGTGCAATGTCCCATCATAATCAACATGTTGCATGAGAAACAAGGTAGATTAGGTGATTTCAGGGTTGATGTTATATTATCATGAGTGAACTTCTCTTGCAGGTGATATGATCTTAACACGGCAAGATCATGCTCAAGGAGAACACCAAGAAGATGCTGCAAGCAGATACATGTGGAATTAGGACACAAAAAGAACAAGAAGACAAATGGATATTGAACCACGATAGGTTGATGAAGATTAAGATAACACAGAAGACTCTATATTATAATTAGCCTTTTGGAGGAGGAAGATGAAGTTCAAGTAGATATATCATGAAGACAAGAAGACAAAAACAAAGAGAAGATCTTGGCATTGATGCACTACAATGAAGTCTTATGTCACCGTCGCCAAGTCATGGCTTCTCAAAATGTCACCAATAAAGTCACCATATTTTGTCATTGTATTTCGCTGCAATTTTTGGAATGTAATGTTGTATTTTTCAAAAATGAGAAAATGTAAAATGTGTGAAATCCAAAGGGTCCCACATGGAATGCGAAAAGTCACTAGAAAGTTATGAAGTAATGTAGAAGCTCAAAGTTCACATAGAATTCTAAAAGTCACATAGGAGCTCAAAAGTCATGAGGGAAGGTCAAGAGTCACAAGGGAGGTGGAGAGTCATATCATTTGCCATAGATACACCCTCATAGTTGAAGAAATGGGACTTTTCACCTTGGCTTCTTAGGCTAGGCATATGAGTGAAGATTAGTCTTTTGAGGAGGAAGTGGTGGCTTAAGTTGCACTATTGGAACTAGTGTTGTATAATTGTAATTGTGTATCTTGGGACTTCCACTTAATTTGAAGCTCTTGGACCCGACACACTTTCATGCATATGTCATGAATGATTGTAAGACCATTATTTCATTGTTTGTGGTGTATGTTTATGTTTCTACATACTAATGAAAATGAACTATTTCATTGGCTTTAGTATGCATCTTTGAATTGTGCGTCTCTTTTGCTTCAATGATCTTTGTTTCTTTGTGAACTATTTTGCAAGATAGCTAATGATCTTCTTATATATGTGTGTGTGTGTGTGCCTTTACTAGGAAAATACTATTACTTTTCTTTTAAAGGCTCACTTTCTCTTCCATTTTCATGAAAGAATCATTATACACTTTGCAATTGAATACATCACAAGTCTAACTTAATTGTTCATCTCGAAAGTATATGTGTTTCTCTTGTGTCATTTGTTGTAGCCAATGCAAATTATTAATAATATGGAAGTCTGGCCTATTTTCTAGATAGGGATCCTACTCCAAATGGTTTGAGGTCTAGTTGGGACTTCATATCGAGGAGACACCCTGTATGTTGGTAGTATCCAACACCAATAGCATGTATATATATTGTTGAGACCCCACATTCTGTCCCTGTAGAATTTATCAAGGAGAAGACTCAACCCTTTAATTGTACCTCGTTCATTATGAGTTATTGTCTATGCCCACCAAGATATTGGTGTTCACTATGGATGTCCAATACTCAACATCATGGAATTATATAGAACATATAAAATTCCTCATCGACTTCTATTACAAACAAAGTTTGTATACGTAATATTTAAAATATCTTAAATATAAAAGTATTCATTATAGGACAAGTAGCATTGATATAGAAATGAATAAACACAAGAGATATGATATTGATTACAAATGAGGGTCTAATTATAGACCTAGGAAGGTTACCTTTCATGAACAATCATGTCTTTAGAGACATGCCTCTTCTATACTAATCACTAATTAACCATTATTAGGATTGTTATTAATATTTATATTTACATTAGTTATAAATTATATTCATAACATTTCCTTCCTCTTCAGAAAGCTTTGTCCTTAAAACTTATTGCTAATAAGATGTGCCATCTTGTTTCTTTGTCTTGCAATCTATTCACATCTTTTGGGATTCTTCATGTCATCATCTTCGATGATATGAGATGATAGGATCCTCTAAGTGATAAAAAAAGTTGTAAAGAAATTTCGGCGTAAATCACATTCAAAAAATCATTGTTGACGCATTTTGAACCAACTAGTGTGGTTCATCATGATGATGAACCACACTAGTTGGTTCGAAACGCGTCGACAATGATTTTCTGAATGTGATTTACGTCGAAATTTCTTTACAATAAAAAAAGTTGTCGAACTGAGAAGGGATCTAACCATCCTAAATTAATCTTTTGTGGAATCTTGTGGTTATTGGATACTTCGGGTGGATTTTTATCACAATAATGAATTTCATTGACATAAGTAGTCTTCGTAACATAAATTCTTTGTTTATGTTCTGAGTGATACAGATATGCAGATTGATTGAGTCCTTTTCTCTTGTGATTCAAATGTCAATAAGGAGTCCTTGTGGTTTGATTTTCCTTTATAATCCATGTAATGACTTCCTAATTTAATTTGGGTACTAATGTTGTTGAGTTGGTTACATAATATTCATTGGATTTTTCATTGCCTAAATTGAAACATCGAAATATGTTTTTATTTCAACTAGCTTATCATATCCTTGAGTTGTGATATTTACTGGATTGATATTTGTTCCTTTTTATTCAACTTGAATTTCTACATTTGAATATTTTGACCCTTCCTTCTTGATAATTTTTTCTACCTTTTTTCCCAATGACTTATTGTCCTTCTTAAGCTTCTAAATTTGTGTGAGTAATTTTTCACTATGGTCCTTAAGACAAGAAACTTCTTCATTTTTGTTAGCAGTTGTTATCACTCAGGTTGTCCCCTAGGAAGATTCTAAGGAGGGGATACGACCTAGGTAACCACAGACCAATATTTTAGACACCGATTCTAGCCAATATGCATCCAAAGAGGGCTCTCTCTTTAAAGTTTAGCTTTGTTTTGAGGTATTTTAGGCTACTTATGATGTACAGGGGTTTGTTTTGATTTTTGGATGGTGATCTTAGACAGAACTGGGATGCAAGTCTGAATAGTTTATTCCATTGGGCTAATGGAGTTTGTGAGGATGAACTGTTGAGTGTGTTTTCTTTGGCAAAAAGTAACACTACAGAGCAAGATAATCAATCTTGGTACAATTTTATAATCTGGAAATAGATGGAATGAAAGACAGTGGGTGAAGGGCAGTTAAGAATCCTTCATCATGTTGGCAGAGGGAAAATGCATGAATATTATCAAGGAGCAGTAAAGAATTCCTTGTCAATATTCAAAGTGAAAGAATTAGTGGAAATAGGAGCAACTAAGAGTTCATGTTTATGCTAAATCTAAAGAAAACATAAGTAATAATAGAGATTGAACACAGAGTGTGTTTAAAAAAAATTTGGGCTATTCTTTTTCTCCATTACTAAGATTATGAAAACATATATGAAGTTTGAAGACACAGAAAATACAAAACATAGGTTAGAAAAACTTATTGATCCATAAATGATTCAAGAATTCTGTAGCAAAGACCCAATGCATCAATTCCACTTCAGACGGTGCAATCACAATGAAATCCAATAGCTCATTTATTTCATAAGCTTCTTGAGTTACAGCACAGTCCATAGAGGATATCACCAACCCCGAATACATCTCACGAGGAGGTATTTATAAAAAAAAGAGTTACAAAATATCTTATGGAAAAAATATCCCGCAATAACTTCATCCATCTACTTTTACAAGGAAATAAATGCCATTGGAAACAGGGAAAAATGAATGTAGAAGTAATTGCTGTTGTGTTGGCCACTTTAA
Organism: Pinus taeda; assembly: GCA_000404065.3. Lineage (NCBI taxonomy): Eukaryota > Viridiplantae > Streptophyta > Pinopsida > Pinales > Pinaceae > Pinus > Pinus taeda. The sequence goes on from APFE030959649.1 coordinate 28,597, forward strand.
TTGATCAGATACGTTTGATTTTTACATCCAGTGAGTTGGATGATAGTCTTTATTTTATTAGCTTTGTTGAGTTGTTGCCCTGTCCCTTTCATCTGTGCCTGATTCCACTTTAATGCATTTTGGCATGAATTTCTTCCCTTATTGTTTTCATTTTTTATGATATGTGGCACGTGCATTGAATTTGATTGAATGCAGATGATCAAAAAGAGAACTAAAACTACCTTGGTAAAACCTCTAGCATGCTCTGCCACCATTGGTCTGTTGGCAACTGGTGTCTTTGTAGTTTTATCAATATTTCATCAGCTTTAGTATACTTGTAGAAATTGGGCTGGACTTCAAAAAGATGTGTTATTTCATGCTCAATATAGAACATATTTTCCAACTTGTCATATAAGCTTTGTCCAGAGGGATGTGATGTGTCCTCTGAAGTGCTTAATGATGCTGTGATTTGATTGGAAACATAGGTATTTACTCTGTGAGCATATTTTTCATGTGTCAACAGTCTATGATTGCTGGTTAACAAACTGGGTAGGCCCTTTTGCTGCAAGACTGTAAACTTTTCTGTAAAAGCATTTATTTCTATCTACATTTCTTGACACTTTCTCTCCAAATTTTGTATAAAATTCCTCATGGTTAGCACCTTTTTAACTGTCAAAATAGTACCTGTTCTGTCCCTGATCTGCAAAGCTGCTAGTTGTTCCCTGGTGTGAGTGTTCAAAAAATGGATTAGTCTATTGGCCTGTTTGGGCATGTTTCCCAATGATGCTTTGGCCTTTTGAATCTCTACTTGGGCTATTTCTATCAATTCAATTTGCTCATGGATAGTCTGTATTGATCTCCATTGATCAGTGATGGACTAGCTAATTTTAGTCCACAAAATTGTTTTGATTTCTAATAGAGGTTTATGAAGAGCAAGATCTTTCTCCAAGGATTTTACCTTATTTTCCAAGGCCTTTACCTCTCTTGTTTTTTTTGCCACACTTATTTTAGATTTATCATAGCTTACCTCTAACTTGGCCAATTTTTCTTTGGCTTCTTTTAGCTCTACCATTTGGAGTTCTAACTCCTTTATTGCCTTCATCATCTCTTCCATGCTCATGCTGGTATCTGGTACCGTTGTTGTTGCTGCTGTTGAATCTGAGGTACCTAATGTTGATGCTGGGACAGTGGGAGGGATTGCTGCTGCAACTGTGGGAGGGGTAGTGAAAACTATTGGAGCTGTTTTAGGTGGCTGGGAAGTTGACTCTCCCTGCTTGGCTTGTAATGCTTTCTCCAATTCTTGCTCCGTTTCAATTAGCCTTTGATTCATCTTTATCAACAAATCCATCATGTCTTCTTCTGCCTTTTCTTGTGCAAGTTTTGTAGTTTATGGGTGCATAGTAACAAGCAACTTCAATTTCTTCCTAAGTGCAGCAATATCTTCTTCCTTTTTCTTTATCAGTGCTTTGATGCCCTTGGCATCCTTGGGATCATGTACCAGCTTAATAATAATTTCTTCTAAGGTCTTTATTCTATTTTCTTTTGCTAAAGAAGATATTTTTTCCAAATCCAATTGGGTAGATGTTTTGCTTAATGAATCTTGCAATTTTTCTTGGGCCAACATTGCCTTATCTGCCAATGTAGAGTAAACCATTTCACCCGTCTGTTTGTGCAGCTCAATTTGGTCCATTGGGTGTATGTCTTTGGCAAGGACCTCTAGATTTGTTCTTATATAGTCAGCTGCCGACAGTGGTTGCTGAACTTTAGGTCTAAAATGACTTAAGATCATTTTTTCCTCCTTAATGTCATATGCAGCCATTAGTCTTTGCTGTTTGGAGTGTGTCATTTTGAGAAATTGATCCTAAAGCTGTAGTCTCAATGGCTCATTTTGGGCCTTAATGTCCATGAATGTTCTTTCAATATCAGAATGCTGCTTACTTTGCGGCCTTGAGGAGGAAACTTCCATACTATGCTGCCTCTCCATTTCCTGCCTGTGAGAGCTAGTGAATGTTTATTGGCTGGTTGCCCTCTCCTCTCTTGGACTCTCTATGATTTCTTCAACAATTTCCTCTTCAGGTAGAGGATCTACTCTTTTCCTTTTGGCCTCTGGCTGCTCCGCTGATCCACTTGCAGGTGTGGTCTCTTCTCTGTCCCTTTTCTTGCTTCTTTCCTCATTGAGTACTTGAAGACTCCCTCCCTGTCTAGATTCAAGAGCTAGTCATGGATCTTTTTGGCAATGAATTTAGCATAGTTGTATTTGATAGCAGGGGGCTTCCTTGGAGTGAATATGGACAATAAAACTAACATAGTCTCATCAACATATTCACTTGTCTTAAACCCCAGAATATAAGATATCATATCAACAAGTAATTTACCCACTTCATTGAACCATGCATGGTGAAAAGGAGGTGGCTCTGTAGGCTGGCGATCTTATCTCATAAATGCTTGGGCAATTCGATCTATCTCTAAACTGGACAATTTGGGGTCCTCATCAAGCAAGAATTTCATAGTAAGAGGAAACAAAAGCTGAGTTGGTTTGAAGTTTAGCATTTGATTTATGGACTCAGGAGTTATATGAAAGAGGGTAGTTCTAGATGGAGTTTTGACTGCCCTTTGGGTTGGTTCATAGTTTTCACAGCAGAGATGATTTATCTCAGGGAAAACATTGATAGAGGGGAGGTAGTACATGGGTAAATTTGATTCCCATATCCCATAAAAAACATTTTTGCTTAGGTAACTGTTCCTGAGTTCACAGAATTCTTGGAGATGGTTTCTGTCACCAACTAAGTCCTGGATTTGAAAATCCCTATCAACTAAGGGCAGCCACTCCAATTCCTTATGTGGAGCATTAAGAGGGGCTATATTGAGGGCTGTTGGAGCTTCCATGGCTCAATTCTATGATTTTGAAATTGGAATTTTGGGTCTGTGTAAGTAAAATAGGGAAAATAATAAATCTGTGGATTTTCTGTTGGAATTGCAGACTGAATTCAACTCAACGTTAACTTACGGGGTACAAATTGTAGAAAAAACGTGGCTCACAGAGTTTTTCAGCAAGAAATGGATAGAAACAGTTCAGGGATTATTCCTTCGATAATTACAGACTAGAGTGAACTCAAGTTTGACTCGGCGGGAGAAATTTGCAGAGGAAGATGGAACTTGGTGGATTTTTGGTAAAATTCGAGCAAAACAGAGGTCGCAGTGCGTGAGTTTGAATGCAGCGCTGCGTTTCTTACTCAAATTTGGGTGTTTTTTGGAGAATTTATAGAGAGAACTAGAAAAACAGGGTTTAGGAGCAGCACTCAAGTAAATACCTGTTTAATGGACGCCCTATGCAAAATGTAGGTGGCAGACCGAGCTGGAGGGGAGTTGTGCACTTAATTCAGTTGGGTGGCAGATTGTGTAGTTAAAAACGCTGCTTTGGACGTGAAACAACATGCAGAGGTTGCGCAAGGGAAACAAAGGAAAATGAACCAAAAACGACATTTTACACCTTTTTAACAAAGATTTGATTTTGGTAGGTTTTGGCGCGCTTTGGTCGGGTGACGTCAGCATGATGTGAATGCTTGTCACGTAGCGGGTTGACGTGGTGGTGACACGACGGAAAAGGGGTGGTGATGTAAGTAGGCGACATGGTGTTGACATGGCGATGATGTGGATGCGACGTCAACTGATGACAAAAGGGTGATGTCAGTAGGGAGGCAGCGGGGCCGTAAGCGGTATTCCCCACACTGCCTTTGGGCCAGGGTGGTATTGGAGGGGGGGGCTCCGATCACGCCGGGAAGTTGACGCCTGTCTTCTGTATGACAACAATACCGCCCATCCCCCGGATGCTATCGATTGGTGATTGGAGGGGTTCTGGTATCGCCGAGAGCCTTCAGATATATGGGCGATGATTGAACAGTTGACGGTGAGTGGGACATGATGGAGGCTATGGTGTGGTGGCCCATCATAATTTTTAAAGTTTTGTAATGTTCGGGCAATGTATTGAAACTTTGGTTAAATGTTTTGGGTGTGGTTATTTATTCAACCAAACGTTGAATAAATCCCAATGTTATATGCGCGCACAGGGAAGGGTTGTCCACAAGGTTTTGGATAAACCTTGGATCCCCTAAAACATTAACATATGGCTTTAATTAAGCCCGAGGTGAGATATTAAAGAATTTTGGGTTTTTTATGCATTTTTACATAGTATGGGAGGGGAAATATTATGTAGGAGCTATATAATAGTGTTAATAGGTTAACATGAGGAATATATTCAAAGATAAAAAGCGCTAAGTAAAAGGTGAAACTTAGGCTTAGGGAATAAAAGGGATCTAGGCCATGAATTCTGGGAAGCTTAGCACAATGGAAGAGAAACACTTTTACACAAGAAATGTGGCTTCCTTTGCCTAAGCAAAACAAAGTTTCACTTTAGTCTTTCTCATAAAATGAAATGAAGTAGGAGCACTCTGCAGATCTTAATGTCCTTGAGGGGATGTTAGTAAGTGTTCTTGGAAAAATGAGGAGGGAAATTAGTCATGCTCCATTTGTTTTGTGACCACCTTGCCATAGCACTTTATGATATTTATGAGATAAAACATATTCAAAGGACAAAATTGCTCATAAACTTTCTTCTGCAACATCAAAACTACTTACCCATCCTCTTACTCCTAACATTTTTTCTTCATTCTCCTTGGGTGCATTTGAACTAGCAAACCCTGATTCTCTTCTTTTCTTTTAGCTGCCATCCTGTATAAATCTACCCTTATCTCTTCCAAGGGCTCAGATTAAATAGTTGGGCTCCTTTTCTTCTCTACCTAGCTACTCATCTGCCAAGATTGAACTGTTTGGACAGACCTTTATTCTCTATTCTAAGAAAAGTAAATGAAAATATGAACTTGGCCAAGATTAAGCTTTTGGCCATTCATGAACCATGATAAGAGTCAAGCAACTGTACATAGTGAAATTCTTCAAAAATGGAATAGTAGTGGCATTTGAACTAGCACACTTTCCTGGTCTTTTGTTTGGGGTTCATTTCTTTCATTTTTCTCTTGACCATTTCCTTCTTCTTGCCCTTTGATTTTCTTTTAGGGCATACCCTCTTTTCATTTTTTAATTTTCTTCATTTGTCTTCAAAATATGGAAACCTTTGCAGCATGGAAAGGATGAACATATTTGACACTTCTCCAGTCAATCATGAAAAATGAAACCTATTGGTATAGGAACCTAACAACAGTGATCTTTCAACTTCCCTTTTCAGATTTTGTATCGCTTTTTTTAATTTCTTGAAATATTACTTTTGAGATATCTTTTATGTCTTCTATTGTTACTGAATTTGATTTCAATATAATTTCATGTAGTGTTAATTTTTTCTTCCTGTAGGAAAATGTTAAAAACTTCTTCGTATTTAGGATGAAGGACCCTAGAGTTTCCATCGAGGGTGAACCAAGAATAATGACACTATAGTCACAAAATGAGGTTTTAATGGTGAATTACGAGATAAAAGTAAAATCTTTGATACTTTGTTATAGATTGTGTACGAGATATTGTTTTTTATCCATCAAATTCATCGTTTTAATTTATTTCGATTCAGGAATCCCTAATCGGTTAGCACATTTAGTACTAACATAATTATTATCATGAGTAGGATTGATAGAGATTATAATATCCTTTTCATCAAGTGACCCCTTGATTTTAAATAATACACTAACACTTTTTATAAAAGTTTTGAGAAATCTTCCATTACTGAACTCCATTTCACCTTCATCAATAATTTATAATTTTTTTTAACTTGGACTTGTTTTATATATATATATATATATATATATATAATATATATATATATATATATATATATATATATATATATATATATATATATATATATTCCAAGTTCCCTTTTGACTTTATACTTCAAGTCTTCCTTTTAGCTTATATAATAATATTTTTTGTAATAAAATTTGATGAGCCTCATCATTGGGTAATTATATGGGCCTTAATTGGCATTAATCCACCTCCTAGCTTAGCCAAACCAACTATTCTCACAAATTATTGCATACTTTTTATTATATTTTGTTTATGAGATGAGTTAGTGTTGGATATTTTTCTTAATGGTCTAATGTGCATGTAATGTAGGAATAAAGGATAAAAGCAAGGAAAAATGCAGGAATAAAGGATAAAAGCAAGGAACTGTGGCAAAGACCTTGGTCAAAACTTGAATGGGACAAGGGAGAGGAATTATAGGTGGTAAATCCTTCTCATTTACTACCCCTCCATTTGAATATTCTTCCATCACCTAGGAGCGCAAACAGCCAAATCATGAGGACTAAAAGACAACCGAGCAAGTGAAAGTCACAGAAACCAGTTTATCTTGAGTGGGGAGCCAAGCCTCCCTAATGGGAAGGAAGTCATTGGAGACTTTATATGTATAAGTAGTGAGGCTTAGGGCCTCAGTAGGATTCAGATTTTTATTGAAAAACTCTAATTTATTTCTAAGCTGCAAGACTTGTGACAATTTGTTATGTAATCCATGGTTTTTATAATAAAGATGAGTTTTGTTTTGAGCCAGCATTGAGTTAACTCAGAGGGCTGAAGCTCTTAGGTTAGGGCCCAACCCGAGCAGCCAAAGCTCCTCTTTATTGTACATGTATGTTAGCATAGATTTCTGGTTCTGTTCATTTGCTTAAGTAGCTTCCTCGTTTTCTGTTCATTTGCTTAAGTAGCTACATTCCCATTACAGTAGTGTAGAGTAGATCAATTGTGCTTTAGTTTATTTCCATTTGTGTTTTTTTTTTCAATTAGCAGGTTAGCTAGGAGAAAAAGATCACCATAAGGTTGTCCGCAGGTGTCTCGATCTCACCTCCTCCCTCTAGGACCATGACTTGAGGAAGAGACCCTTCAGCAACCCCAAAAACACAGGTTTCTAGTTCTCACATGAGCTTTGACATTTTTTGTTTGATGTTGTTACTTGTTTCATTTCATTATCATCATTTTCCCTCACTCTCGTTCCACCCTCACCCTCACTGGTTTTTCTGTTGTTTTCATTTGAAATGTCCTTCAACACGTTCTTCATGCATCATTTCCTCACCATCCGATCCATAACAAACCTAGCCAATCAATGCCCGATTCATTAGTTTACCCAACGGCCATCGCGCACGAAGTCTTCCACCTACTTTATGCGCTCTAATCTTCACCGTTGATCTGTCTCTTGATCCAACGTCTATCGCGTCACCTCAATACTTTATGCACCCCAATCTCCACCATCGATCTATCTAGCCTGATGCAATGGCTATCGCACAATCTCGCGCGGATTCTTACACGACCATTATCTGCCCGAGAGCATGCGAGAAAAGTGGTTTTCCCATGCTACGTGTCATCTAGTTAGGCTAATTGCATGAAATTTCAAAATACAACTTACAGCTTTGAGGGGGCGTGAGAAACTGCTTACCGCCTTCGAAAACCCATTCCATCATTTTCGAACATTTCTTTCTTAATAAGATCTCTGCCGTTCATTTGCTTCATTACACTATTCGTCCATCCATTCACTTAATTCCTCACAATAAGATCTTCGCCATTCATCTACTTTGTTACCTTGTTCGTCCATGCATTCACTTAATTCCTTGTGATAAGATCTCTGTTGTTCATCTGCTTCGTTACCCTGTTTGTTCACCTATTCACAAATCACCCATGATAAGATCTCTGTAGTTCATCCTATTTGTTAACCCTTTTCATTCATCTATTCACTTAAGCCCCCACGATAAGATCTTCATCGTCCATCTTTTGTTCATTGATCGATCCAATGGTTGTTATGCACTACTGTGTCCTTATGACCTCCTTTCATCCATTCCGATCTCTGACTGCTCTTCCTCTTGAAAACAGATTTAGTTTAGTTCCTTTGCTTACACCTCAATATAGTTTAATGCTCTTTACCTCTGCAACTTAGATAGAAACATTAGGTTAGTGTTGATTTAGCAATTTTGTTTATCATAGCTGTTTAGATGGTTAGTTAGGTTATGGTGTGGTTTAGCATTACACATTGTTTTCTTCATTATTGCAGTAGAGTAGCTCTCTCTTAGAATAGATTTTCTCCTCTTCCATCAAAGAATTAAGCTTCTTCTAACCCTATATAATTCTAGCTTGGAACCCATGGGGTCTCTTGCCAGTTGAGCAGTGACAACAGGCAGGTCCTTAACTTTTACATGTGCATATGGCACTGTCATCTCTAAGTTTGTACGAACACCAGGTTGATAAGTAACGCTGGTAGCCCTGGGAGTTGCAACATTCTTGTTGCAATACCTAGGCTCATCACTTTCTGGCGCCGTTGCCGGGGAGGTGTCAAAGTGGAATGTGATTACTGCTTTCTTCTATTTCTACTCTCCAACTTTCTTTTCTTCTATTTCTTATCCTCAATTTTCTTCCATTAGTTTATTTCTACAAAATTAATTGAGTAGCTTCCTTTCTTTCAGTTTTCATTATCTGCTTTCCTTTCAATTCAACAAGTAGTTTATTTGTTAGTAGTTTTCATTCAATCAACAATTTCATTTCTACAAAGTATTTTCCTGCTAAAAAAAATCTTCCAAAAATAAACCCAAAAACATTTCCTTTCATTCCTCATAGGAATAGGGACAATTTAGGGAAATTCTTGTCAAATACCCCCACTGCATCCAACATTCAACCTTCTCTCTTCTTTGGTGGCTGTGAATTGGAAGACCCTTTAGGTGAGAAACCTTACATATTTGAAGAACCTACAGGGAAAGAAGAAGAGGAAGAACCCATTCCTACCTAACCAATGGTTGAAAATTGAAATGACAGAGGGAATATAGAGAGAATTGAGGGTGCCTTCCCCATTAGGGAAACCAATGGGGACACTAAGATGAAGAATATAAGCCCCTCTGCTCTACCTCATTTCCATGGCCTAACCACAGAGGACCCTGACAATTTCCTATTTGAGTTTGTTGTTGTATGCTGAACCTATGACTATACAAATGACGAGAAAAAGTTAAAACTATTTTCATCTACCCTCAAGAATGCAGCATTGCATTGGTTCATGGGTTTATGTGGAGATAGCATCACAAATTGGGCTCAGATGCAAGAGGCTTTTAACAAAAAATATAGGGACTATTGTAGGTCAAAGGACACTAAAGAAGAGATTTTCAGGATGACCATAGGCCAGGATCAATCCTTAGAATACTATGAAGAAAGATTCCAGCTCAGTTACAAAAGGGCCAAGTGCACACTTGACCCTAAGTCACTAAAGTTGGTCCTGCTTAGAGGAGTAAGGGAGCATCTTATGGATACCTTACATATGATAGCAGGAGGATATATCTACCAATTACCCTATGAGGATATTAAAATTGTCTTTAGAAACCATTCTAGGGAAACCAGGAAAAAGGGTAGGTGTAGTCAACCTATGGCCAGAACATCATCCTCCAACTCATCCATCAAGGGTGAAATTGGAAATATGATGGAAGATTTTAAAAGTGAGATGTTGCAAACCCTTGCCTTGCAATTGGACACCATGAACATCAAAAGGAAGTAAGAGGAAGCAGAAAGAACCCTGGCCATCTTTTTTCCTAGATGCACGAGGAGACATCCTAGGAACGAATGTCCATTGAACTGTAGTAAGATTTGCTCAGTGTGTGAAGAAAAACACTCCACAGACAAGTGCCCTTCTTTACCTGGACTCAAAGCTGTATATCAAGGAACTGAAGGGGTCACTGAGCAGCTTTTCTACATCAAACAAAGGAGACCTCCTAGGCCTAGACCATAGCATTAGGGTATGCAAGGGTCATCCCATGCATATTACAACCCCAACCAAACCACAACTATACCTTCTTAGGGAACCCTTGCTCATCCTTCTTGGTCTACACCCCCTCCTTGGTCCTATACATCTCACTATCATTCCCAGCTAGCCAGCTAGTGATTGCAACCTTATGATCAACCACAACCTCAATGGAATACCCCACTCCAGGGGTGGAGGCCCCAATTCAACAATGTTCCAACCCTAATTCCTCCACCACCTACAAAACCACAAGTCCTGCACTCTTCTCCACCTAAGAAATCCCAGATGCCTTCCCACCCAAATCTGAACCCAAACAATAGGCAGACTAAACAAGTCTGCAGTGGAGAGACATCATACCCATCTTATGCTGTAGAAATCCAGGAGATCAACCTAAGATCTAGGAGAATTCTCCTAGATAACCAACCTCCCTCTCCACATAGGGAGGTTGAGGAATAAAGAGAGGAAAGCAACCTTAAAGTAAATCCACACTTTCCTGAGAGATTAGCCCAACCACTCCAGCCTAGGACAAAAGAAATTGAAGTTCTGGGAGAATTGAAAAATCTATGTGTAAAGATCCGATCAAGATGTTCCCATTTACAATAATTTGATTAAGGAGAAGTGCTTAAAGCATCCAGGAAGAAGAAAAAGGGACGCCCCTACCATTAAGGTCATTGGGCATTTTTCTGACTTAGCGCTGGGGCAGGTAATATTTCCAAAATATTTGGAACCTAGAAGCCCTGTATTAGATGTGCACATCAATGGCACCATTGTCCCCCACACTTGGATTGATCTTGGAGTTGCCATTAATGTGATGACTAAGGACACCATGCTCAAGCTCAACCTCTAAGGGTCATTGAGGAAGACCACAACAGTTCGACAACTTGCAAACCGTTCCACAGTCACCCCTGAGGGAATTGTGGAGGATGTGATGGTCTCCATTGACTCTTAGGAATACCTTGCAGATTTCCTAGTTCTCCAGCCTAAGGCTAAGCTTACTGGTTACCCTCTTATCCTTGGGAGGCCATGGTTGACCACAGCTAATGTTTACATTAGCTGCAGAGCTGGGAATATGACCATCAAGAATGGGCATATGTCCAAACAGTTAGTCCTATACCCTCCTGCTCAACCTACCATAGAGCATGATTTACCTTTATGGTTGGAGGAGGAGGAAGAAGATGAGCTTTATTCCGCCCAACTTTATGCTTTGGAAGCAACCATAGGAGGAGGAAAACAAGATGAGGATGACTTAATTGAACACCTGCTCCAAAGTCTAACTCCTATTTCATTACCATTAGAACAATAAGTAAGGGAAACCTAGATAATCATCCAAATGACTTATGCTTGGCCAATTCCAACCCACTTCGTGTCAAAACCATAGAATTTGGCCTAGAGATAACTTTGAAAATTAATCCATCTCTTTCTGCTTTAGAAGAGGAAAAGATATGCAACATGTTGAGAGAAAACGTAGAAGCCTTCGCTTGGAGTTATAAGGAAATGAAGGGAGTACACCCTTCAGTGTGTACTGACCACATATACATCAAAGAAGGTTGCAAGACAGTTAGGCAACCACAAAGGAGGATGAATTCAACTCTTAAAGACATAGTCAAAGAATAATTGCAAAAACTACTAGATGCAGGGTTCATTTACCCTATCTCAGGCAGTGAGTGGGTCTCTCCTTTAGTGTTAGTTCCCAAGAAAAATGGTAAGTGGAGGATTTGTGTTGATTATAGGGAGTTGAAAAAAGCCACAAAGAAGGATAATTTGTAGAAATTTTGAATAATTTAACACATATTCAACATAGATTATCCTGATCATGTACTATTGCGGAAAACATACACAATACATAAGCTCCTCTACGTTGATCATCAATATAGCAGCATCAATAACAATAAAACGTCAAGAGCATTCACACAAACACAGTATGTATCCCGGGGAAAGCATCTCGCTAAAAACCCCAACTATCTGTATATTAATGATTGAGTCATGTAACATTACACAGCATAATACTTCTCACAAGTATCTCCACCTCTCTTACACACAATACAGCTCAGATCTGAATCGATCACTAGCTCAAATCTCCTTCGTTGCTTGCCTGCCTCCGCTGCTCAATACCTGCTCAAGAACTGATGATAATTCCAAGGCAACCACGTATTTACTTGGCTAAATCACGTGAGAGCAAGCTACAATGTGGGCAAATACGTGGGAAAACTCATTGGCATACTCAATCCCTTGATTGTGCAAGATCTGATGCACAACTATAGTCACAACTGATAGCAATCTGATTCTCTAACACCTGTCCCTGCTGAACTGAACATGCACTGAC
>APFE030959653.1:0-15946 GCA_000404065.3 Pinus taeda
AAAAAAAAAAAAAAATAATGAAATTATTCTCCAGAGATATTAGGGCTAAATCAGAGTTCTAACTAAACAGTAATGAAAGTGAAAGAAGTAGAATACAAATGCACACAGTAATAAATAAATCCTTCCTTTCCTGATTATGTGAGATGCTTTTCACCACATGCTGCATTGTTGGCAGCTAGTTAAAAGATACCCTCCTCATACGGCTCATGTATAAGCACTATACAGTCAATAGTTTATATGAAGCTGTCCAAGAAATAAATTGTAACTCACAGCAAATTAATCAACGGGTCCCTGAGGAAGTATTGGAGCTCGATGCAGATGATCCTAGTGATGTTACAAAGCGTAGAAAGATTACGACTCTCTGGATGGTCGAGAGGATGAGGGGTTTCTAAATGAATTCTGGTCTGTAGATTGGGGAATCGGTTATGATGATCAACAAGAAGAAAGTATTATGCCCCCTCCAGTAAATAATATGGATCAATATGAGGCATTTCTGCATGAACCAAGCTATGAAGTCCCTCCTAATGATGGAAAGATTTCTTCTTTATGTTTCAAGGTGATGCTAATTCCGCCAAAGAAGATGTTTCTATCATTGAGGGAGATTCCATTAGCCCTAGTGTGGAGAAGATTGAAAAGGATTCTTCTCCCATCCATGTCACTGAAAAGGGGTTCATCTTCATATTTGAGTGGTATACCCCTCATTGTGTTGCTAGAGCGGTGGCCCCATAGTCCTGAAAGCATCTTTCCAAAACCTGATCCAATTCGGCTAAAGCTCAAAGGATTTTGGTGCTCGAAGTACATATGGAGTACTACCTCACTTGGTGGCAGACACACATTCAATGATCAATAGCGAATGACCAAAACCCCTCACAGATTTCAATCTCGGCTCCCTGATTAATCCAATTATATATATCTATCTATATATAGATATATATAGGGAGAGAGAGCATATTTAATCAATGTTATATGAAATTTAAAAGCTATTTAAATTATTTTCAATCTTTACATTAAATTGATACCATGCGCTAATGTATTTGTAGTGCATAGAACCTGTAAATCATCCTTTAGAAAAGGCCTTCAACAAGATTTCTATCGTTTAAACAAAGACTACCATTGTGATACCCCTCTCAGCATCGAATACAAACTTACATTGTTTATCACTGCTTGAAAGAGTAGCTGATGGTAGTCTTTCAAGTGGTCCATTGACTATAAAATCCAAAACTCTTTACTGTTTGAGAGAGAAATGGAACGCTGCTTCCTGAGCTCCTTTTCTTATAGAGCAAAATACAAGAGCTGCTTTTGCTCCAGAATATTGTATGAGCATATCGTAGAGGAAAATCTGAAGATGCTAAGTAGATATAGAATCATCATCAACCATACAAGACACTATAGAAAAAGAACAAAGGTATGAGAGCAAATTCAAAAGTTCAACCAGAATAGAATAAATTAAAATATATATATATATACTATACGAGGTATCAGAATGTATTGTTAACACAGTAAAAAGGTAAGATGCAAAACACAGTCAATTGTAATATTCAATTGCTGGATTGTCAAAAGAGAAATTTATTCATGTTTCTTACGTCCATCGTGCAACAAAATTTATATATGTTCAAGCTCAACAACAACAATGGATAGTAAATAATACCTTTTCAAAGAGAGTCATTTTTGGCTGAGGCATATCCTGTCTAGTAAATAATATTTGTAAGAATCAACTTGATATGTTTTGATAAGAATTCATTTCAAAACATGAAAATGATAGCATGTTTTAAAGCTGTTGGAGCTGACTGGTTGGATGAGTATGATGCGCGAAGTTTACAAAAGCTATCAATTTTCATTCTAAGTTATTGACTAAGCAGTCAATTATGTTAGGATTGAACAAACTTATTTGCTATAGATTTGAGCAAAATTGTTATATATAGGTTTTTGTTTTCAAATCTTTTAATGTATGAACAAAATAGTGGCAGATTTGAAATATCTGCTAAGGGAAATAATACTGCAAAATCTAACAGTCTAGTGAAAAGTAAGGTCATTAAGTTTTTATGGATAGGTGACTTCTGGTGTAAACTAATTCCAGCAAGAATTGACAATTGTTTGTCCATTATCATTTTATAAACAATTGTAATCCAACCAGAGATTTTAAAACCTCTTGCAATCCAACCTTGTGATGTCTAGTTCAACAATCTCTACGGCATGCATTTCTCTGATAATCAAACAAGCATTTCTCCCAATCCCTCCACAGAAACTTCTTAGAGTTTCACTAAAGTTAGTTATTTATTTATTATTAGACATACCATGGCAATCTTTGCAAATGTACTATTACAGAAACTTCATCCAGAGCATATGTAACATGCATTCTTACATCATTCTGACTGGATTCATCCAGTGACGAATATAAACTATTGTCTCTCCCCTACGATATGCTTCACCGAATTATCGAGGTTAATTTCACTGCCTACTGACGTTAATGTCCACTGGGTTTTACACATTCAAAAAAAAAAATTGGACTCTGAACAACCTACCTCAGTTACTGCAATCTCACTGTGATCAAAGCACTGAAGGAATGGCACACTCCTTCACAGATTCTTCACTATCATCTGGGAACACACTACCTAGTGAGAGCCCACATTCTCCAGTTGTAATGAAACAAATTCAACACCAATCTTTAAAGTCTTGACCTCTCTCAATCTCTTCTTCATCTTTGTCAGCAACTTTTTCCGTCACGCATGGCACATCTGGCCCTACTACTGGATCCTTGATGTCCTTTCCAAGGTTTTCAATGATGAAGTTTTCCTCCACATTGTGTACTCGGAGTCATTTAATATTATTATTCGTTCACCACTTCAACATCCTTGGACTTTCACAACTAACAGCTATACCTATGTTTAGCGATAAACGTGTAGGAATGAAAACCATAAGTTTCATGCACAATCAATACATGAAAGAATGATTTCCAATTATTATGCTTAATGTTGTTGGTACATGAATACCTGTATAAATCATGACTTATGTTAGGGATGTGATAATTATAATTTTATTTTTATTATCAATATGAATGATGAGATGAAATTAAAATAATGAATACACTTGACTACTAGATGTGAAAATGAACTTACAAATATATTGGTATGTTATATGAACTCAAGGACCAATATCATAGATGAGCTTTTATTAAAATACATAGAAAATCGTTATCTAAATATAATTGATTTTGAATATATCGATGCATATGTTATAATTTGTAGGCAAGTGTTTACATTGCAGATAGTATCATTACTTGCAGATAGTATCATTACCAAACCGACTACGTGATGACAAAACTCCAAGAACAATTGAGGCTCAATGAGATTCCAAAATAGGGTATTGACCCTAATTCTATTCAGAGGGGTGGAGGTGTTTCCCACCGTTTATCCTCCAAAACCTGGAGTCATGGGAGGACTGTGTGAGTCACGCTCCCCTAGACGTGTGATGATGACTGCCGGATGCCTACGAGGAAATCAGGTCAATTTAGTTGACGCTACCATCCTTAGAGTTATGAATGGTTAGGTCAGTATAACTGACGCCATAGCATACTCCAGTAGAGGACGGATAGGATGGGAGCGGAAGAGATTAGGAAGGATAGGATGATTTTAGAATAGCTTGGGAACCTAGTTAGGACAAGGTACGACTATTAAAGTTGTAAACCTATAAAAGTTTTAAATATATATATATAAAAAGTTTTACGGGACGTAATCCTTACACAAATTATATTAATCATTAAAATAAATACTAAATAAACTCAACTTCGGGACGAAGTTGTCTTTGAAGGAGGGGTGTATGTAATGACCCAACTTAAGTCACTAATTATTAGCATGCTTACGAGACGTGTGTATGATAGCTACATACACATGCATCGCAGGCATTGCACTAGTATACATACTAATTTAATCGTATAAATGTCTATGAAAGAAAATGAATTAGTTTTAAGAAAGTATTAATTAATACCTTATTTATTAAGTAGAACAATAAAATATGTTTATTTATTTTATTAATAAAATTTTTTATTTAAATAATAAATAATCATTATTACAATGGACAATATTTACTTTACTTCATAAATCTTTGGACAATT
The DNA here is from genome assembly GCA_000404065.3 of Pinus taeda. Lineage (NCBI taxonomy): Eukaryota > Viridiplantae > Streptophyta > Pinopsida > Pinales > Pinaceae > Pinus > Pinus taeda. The sequence continues at coordinate 4,112 of APFE030959653.1, forward strand.
CACGATAAAGTACTTAAAAGAAAATATACTATTCTCGAAGTCAGTTGAGATGATAAGGTTAAAATCTCATTTAATAAATAATGACCAACTCAAGTGAAAATATCTTAATGGATAAGCTTAAATCTTGAGATTAATTGGAGGAAAAGGAGGTGGGGTTTCGGGGGAAGGAAGAAACCTTCCCTATATAAACATAGTCGAAAGGAGAAGTAGGGGGGGGAAGAAAATCAATCTGTTTGAGGGATGAGCAGGGATGAGCAGAGGGCTCAATTTTGGAACTGTAAATTGGGAAATTTTGAGCTGTTCTTGGAGTTTTGGGCACGGGGGCCAGTGGACATCCATTTCGGAGTCCTCTGGATCTGGGAACCGCAGAGGTGGATTCCATATAGGCAGGGAGGCATAAGTTGGTTTGGTAATGGACGTAGAAAACTTGGAGCAATGTGATCAACACCAGACAGGAGAACCAGGAGAATCAGGTACGCAGAGTAGAGAATCAGGTACGCAGATGCATTTAATTGATAGAAATTATTTGATAAAACTTAATATCAGTCTGTACAATCTTTATATTTTGAATTAAATGGAAGACCAGTCTTTACATATACGCAGATGTATTTAATTGATAGAAATTATTTGATAAAACTTAATATCAGTCTGTACAATCTTTATATTTTGAATTAAATGGAAAAGCAGTCTTTACAAGAAAGGCAGGCATCACGGATGCCTACAAAATATTTGAAAGTTGTATTGAGGCAGGACAATGGATCCTTCAACACCCAAGGCACCACTACATCCTAAGTGGTTAGTAGTACAGTTACTAAGGATACTGAATAAGTCTGCGGTTTTTGTTTTAAGTGCAAAATCTGTGCGTTTTTTTAACAAATCTGCAAATTTATACCGCAAATTTTTAAAAAAATTGTGGGTTTATTTTCTTGGCCCTTTTTTCAATGGCTCTGCAAACACCACCAATCTTGTGATCTTTCTTTAGCTCTCATACCAATTTGTTGGAAACGCAGAGAAGCTAAAACATAAAAATTCACCCAAAACACACTATCTGCAGCACTTCCATTGATCACACAAAACTTGATTATTACAATGAACCCTATTAAAGGTATTTAATCTTTTGGACTAGCAACTCACCTAAAATATCTTGACATGCAACCACACTCTATAAGTTTGAGTAATCTACTAACCTCAATACTCCTACTACCTTGGCTGGAGATAAGTTTGAGTCATTAGAGAGTACCTACAGGACCTGCACCTCATTTGACCATAAATCAAAGACGACACAAAATCCAAAACCCTTTTTATCAGATTGAAGGAATTTTTTTTTATTTTTTATTTTTTTACTTTTTCCACACTATATTAGAATTTTGGCTATGGAATTGTAATTTCGCAAGGTTGAAAGTATGAAATTTCAATTTTATATTGCTAAAATTATATTTTAAAATTCGATTAATACATTTACACTATGGAAAATGCTATTAAAAATATTATTATATTAATGTAAAAAAATAATATTGCGTATATTTTTATATATATATTAATTATATATATTATCTCTAGTGTAATTAATTAACTAAATATTAAATTTATTTAAAAATATAACAAAACATTACCCCAAGATTATTTAAAAATTAATTTGCCCAATGGAAGCTCCAACCGAATCGGCGGAAAACTGTGAGGAGTAAGAACACAGAATTTAAGCACGAAAGGCGGAAAACCGACCGAAGAGTTAGAATTTAAGTATTAAATATTTTGAAAGCGAGTTGTTTTTAGTGTTTTTTTGAAGTTTTTTTTGTGTATTTTTTTTTATTTTTTATTTTTTCAAAATTTAGTATGAATCTATTGAAATCACAAGTTTGATAGGTCTTCTATACAACAGAAGTGCTCTAAAATTTTTGAAGATGCTGAATCCATGTATATAATCAAAAAACCAGTTTAAATAACACAAATCAAGATTTATTTGTGCTTTTATGTATGGAGGATGGGTAGGAAAGTGCAATGATGTCAAATTGATTTTAAATTTGGTAATAAAAACAAATGAAATTAGCCAGTATTTGTTTTATAAAATGAGATTAGCTAGTATTTATTTTTTTAAATGTTTGAATATTTTAATGAAATTTAAAGTAAAAATTGAAATAATGATGAAATCATTGAAGGTTGTAATAATGTTGTTATGGTATATAATTTAAAAGAAAAATAAAATACATAAATATTCTCACTATTATGTTTCTAAAAGATAAAATAAAATTGGATGGATTTATATATGTATAATTATTTACAAGTGATTTATTTTTTTTATGAATAAAAGGAAGTTATTGTTATATTATATAATATTTATATATAAAAAATTACTAGAATTTATGAAAGTATTAAGTAGTTTGTGTGGTTTATTCTCATTAAATAGTTGATCCAAATATGATGAAAAAGGATTGAAGTGGTAACTTTATTTGTGAGGCAAAATATGTATATGTGTGTTTGTGGTGAAATTTTTGTAAGTTAAAAAAACATGAACAATTTGTGTGAGTTTCACCTCTCTAAACACATAATAAATTTAGAATTTGTAAATCTACATTGATTTATATTTCCTATATAATAAATTTGGAACTCAATTCATAAATTTTCACTAATTTATAATTCTTTAACAATATAGTTTATATTAAAAACATGGCTAAATATATGACTAGTCCTTGAAAGTTTTTATGTAAAACATATAGAGAAAATTATGTTCATGAATAAATAGGGAAAACTAATGTATAGACTTCTATGAACATGACCAATTAAGATTTAAATTATGAAGTATTATTATAAATTGTTTATGAAAGTGTTAAATGGTTGTTATTGTAGATTTCTCCTTTATTATATATTATATATATATATATATATATATATATATATATAATATATATATATACTTGTTAGCATGTCATTATTTGTGGGATTAATCATTAAGATTCAAATTAAGAAGAATTATTATAAATTTTCTATGAAAATCATTAAATTGTTGTTGTAGTAGGTCTGAGATATGCTCCCTCCTATTTCATATTTTTTGTTTGTTTGTTAAGATTCAAACTAACAAGAATTGTTGTAAAATGGATATGAAAAGTATTAAATGTTTGTTATACTATTTTGAGTGAGATGTTCTCCCGTTTCATTATTTTAGTGTTTGTTAGTGTGTCACCATCTTGTGGTACTTTCAAGTTTCATATCTTGGTTTCCTTATTGAAGCATAACCTCAAAATCTAATTGTTTTAATTAGATTTAAGCTCTTCTATTTTGATATATCAAGAAACCCTTCTTTAGACTCATTTTCATACCTATATATGAGAATTGAACTTAGGTGATAAGGATAATAATCATTCCCTCTAATATATTGAAATTATATATATATAAGCAAACTTAAACAATAGAGTCACCATTTAGCTCCATTGTTTAAGCTTGAAATTATAAAAATAGAATCATATTTACCTATGCCATGATATTTGAATGAATTCCTTTCTTGAAATTATCTACCTATGAAAACGTCTCATAAAAATAATGGGAATTCGTGTTCAATATTGAATTTTGGTAACAAACATAGAGATAAAATCAATGACTTTGACTCTAAGTAATACTTTCCGATTCGAACCCTGAAAACCCATGTTGCAAAAAAATGCAAGATGGAGATTTCCAACGAATGGCATAGACTGAAGCAAAAATTCTCAGAAACAAGGTGGCAACAAAGCTTCCATCACAAGGTCAAAAAATCAATGGCTTTCACTTGAAGTAATACCTTCCGATTAGATGCTTGAAAAACCATGTTGCAAAAAATGCAAGGTGGGGATTTCCAGCGAATGGCATAGTCTGAAGCAAAAATTCTCAGAAGCAAGGTGGCAACAAAGCTAAGGTCAAAATAATATGCACAATTAAAAATGTGCAGTTATCTGAATTTGTACACATTCTTCAAAATAGTCACGTGTTCTTTGTAATCGTGACATGGTAGCGTAGTTGACTGTAAATGGTATTAGAATTTGAAGCTGAAGGAATTTATGAATATTTTCCATTTCATGGACGGATTTACAGATATAAATTTTTTAAAGCGTATGTTAATCATGGCTATCAAATTAAATAATATATAATTATGAATATTCTTTAAAATAAAGTATGTCAAAAATTAAATAATATATTAATTTAAATTTTTTTTAAAATATGTGGAGGTAAAGTAAATTAAATATATTTATAAAAAAAATAGTAAAAAATATAACAAAATATTGGATTTTTTAATAATATTAATTTAATATTTTGAAATATATATTTTTTTAAAAATTTGGCAGGGTAACATTCTTCTTCATGCTCTAACTAAGGATAATACATATTTAACCCAAGGACTTAAGTTCAGTGAGATTTCATTTCCATGACCATACCAATTAAACTATCAAAACAAATTATTTTTTTGAAATATTTAATAAAGTACTAAAAAATAAAAAATAAAATTAAAAACATGATTTTTTTATAAAATAAATAATTGTCAATTTATTTATTTAGTTTTAATCAATTTTATATATGAGAACTTAAACATTAAATTTCATAATTTACATAAACATTTTATCACATCAATTACACCATGGGTGGAAAGGTTCTCTCATCTCTGTGAGAATACATCGAAGATGAAAATCACTTCCTCTTAGAGTGCCCCACGTACAACCACATTAGATCTCAGTTTCAAAATCTTTGTTGCAACACTGACCTTTCTAGCCTTTTACGTTGTCAAAATTACAGTAAGCTCGAGAAGCTTCTCTCCAAGCTTTTTCAACGTAAAAATAAAATCTTAAATAAAATAAAATAGTTCATTTCTTTAGGTCCAATAGACCAAAGTTTAGTGTCAATCAACATTAACCACCATCATCATAAACTAATTTTAATTAATTTTAATATTAAATTTATAATCCTCTTTGCATAATAAAAAGCAATGTAAATCAAATTCAAATGATAAGCCTCGGAATAAAAGTGTCGAATACCGTTCATTGTCATCTACCCCCACCATCACCTCCCTTCTCATTTTTTAATCCTCCTATTCACATCGTTTGGATTACGCATTACACAGGAGTCGTATTGTGCAAGTTACTGATTGCTTGATATTGAACTGGGTCGTTACCGACTTGTTGTAAACCGACAACAGAAGAGAGAGAGATTGCAGTTGTCCAAATGTCGTAGTGCAATCTTTCCATGAGTCATCCCATTTCTGTTGAACATTTTTAAACCTGTCCGACTCTGTCACATAGACGATGAGTTTATTGTGTACCAATAGAGTATTTATAATTTTAATTTAGTTATTGAGTTGTGTGGATGCGAGATTTAGGTAATTTAAATATTATATGGAGGATGAGTTGATTTTCAACCAATAGAGTATCTAGAATTTCAATTTGGAGGTGTTATAAGTCTAGGCAATTCAAGTACAAAGTAGATTATAGAGGATGAGCTTATTTTGAACTGATAGAGTATTTATAATTTCAATTTGGAGTTGTTAAAAGTTTAAGAAATTTAAGTATAAAGTAGATAAAAGACGTTTTTATAGCAAGAGTACGCTAATTAACAAATACAATGGTGTTTCAAGCAATAACTCAAGAAAAATAAGAAATATGAGATTTCAAATTCATGATTTGAGAAAGCCCAAAAAATTGATGAGGCCTAAAAGGCTCTTATAGCACAACCCACCACAATCCCAATATTATCTTGAATATTCACCATCATTAGATTGGTAGCATGAAGTTGGAGCAAAATAACAACCAAAACTTTGAGCCAAGGAAGAAATCAGGGGATCTGTTAGCACTCTAGGAAGCTCTCCTAGGTTGTAGCTCGGAGATGCCTCACAACATATAAATCTTCAATATCATTCTCTGAACTATTGGAATGGATTATGGTTTGGATCAAGTAAAATGACTATTCGTCTCTGTTTTCAATCAAGACATGCATGAACACCCTCAGCTTGACAAGGCTTTCAACCACTAATGCTCAATAGTTTGTAGATTCAATGAGTAGATGGAGAATCCTGACTGTACCAGTAGATACATACATAAACACATATGAATGGCTAGCTACAGAAAGTAAATGAAGCCTGCAAATCTAATTTATCAACGCAGAGATAAGATGAAAGTTATTTGGCATTAGATATAGAAGAAAACATGAATAATCTATTCAAGTGCAAGCTTAGAACAGAGGAGAAAATGGGAATTGAAAATGTAACAACAAAAGAAGCTTGTATTACTAGAATGAAGACAAGACGCTGGAAGGAAAAGAGTATCCACTGTCTCTAAAAATTGAACCTCTGATACTTCGAACTTTCAACCATTTATAGGATTTTTACAATGCTCTCGAACCCTCTGAGGCTCGAGATGTCTTAATCTATCCCCTCTGTCTTTTTAACTACTTGATTTCGTAACTAGACAAACATGAGCTGAAAGGTCTCTTTTTCTAACAACAAAGTAACCAAATTTTGGTAATCTTGTCATGTTGTCAGGTGGCTCGCTCCTACCAGTGATGTTCCATGACCATTTCTGTTAGTTCGGCTACACCGTGTTGTTGTTTCTTCCCCTTTCGGCCATATATTTTCTTATTTCAGTTCACGTGTCTGACTGTCAAAAAATACTAACAGAGCGAAAACAGAGCTATTGGGAACTATCGGAGGAGCAAAGAGTATAATGGAGCTATTAGAGGCCAAAACCCATATATATATACAATACACTATCGGAGCGGAAAGGCAGAGCTTGTATATGTGTGCATGGAATACACTATCGGAGCGGGCATAAATATCAGTGACAGTGGAAATCGGCGGTTCGGCTATGTGCCATCACCCCAAACCCCCAATTGCGATCCATATACGCGGACCCGTTGCAACATTGTGCTCTGTTTTAATGTATATCGCATCTGCCCATCGCATAATGCCCAAAGAGTTGTCCTCCGTAAAGCACCGATTGCAATTGCAAGACTAAACCGGATGCAACATCTCAATTTGGCTTAATGTCATATCGCGTCCATCGACCATTAGCGACTATCGATTGCGATTACAACGCGGCCCGAAGCAGTTATAGATACGAGAGTAATACTTTTGAAGTCCGGCTTATGGCCAAAGCGGAGCAAGAGGAGACGTGGAGCATCGAGGATAAAACATGGGAGATTTCCATTAAAATAACAACAGTGCACCCCAGGGCTAACATTGGCTCCTTCTGGGGATGATAGCTTCCCTGTGAGGTTTCAAGAACTGCAGACTACTAGCTTTCCAGTAACAACCAAAACAAACTTATCTCTTAGTGTTCCATTGGGCATGGAGTTTATTTCCATAAAAAACAAAAACTGAAAAAAAACCTATTACAATATTAAGGCCTTAAAGCCTCATATGAAGTAAAGTTTTAAAAAACACCCATTGACTGGGCCATCAAAAACAACTTCCCCCTCCAAATTGTGCAGATTGAACGTATTGTTTATCTGAACTTAAGTGATGAAAAACGGTCCCGTCCATAAGGCATTGAATTTACCATGGTTGCCCGTCTTTTTCTTCAATGCATCCCTTTTGAGAACCCAGTGACCAACCTAAAAACTATCCACTTTTGCCTTTCTATCAAAGGTTTCTTTGATCTTCTTTTGATGAATTCTTGACTTCTTAACCAGTTTTTATCTGATCTACTGTAATTCAACCAAGTTACTCATTCTCTTCGCCATGTCGTTCTCTTCATCCTGTTCTTGTTGCAAGAATTTGGCCACAGGAAGAATCAGCTGGATTCAAAAAACAACACCAGCACCATAAACCAACTTAAATAGAGAATTTCCTATGGACTTCTTGTTGGTAACTCTGTTAGCCCATAGTGCAAACTTCAACTTGGAATCCTAGTTCTTTTTGTTGTCCTCCAACAGTTTTTTGATTATCCTTACAAGACTCTTGTTAGATGATTCCGCCAGGCCATTCCCTTGAGGATAATATGAGGTAGAATGCACCAATTGAATGCCCATGGATTCACACATGTCCACCAATTCTTCTGCCTTGAAAGTTGCTGCATTATCAGTAACTAGTTTGGTTGGGCAACCAAATCTAGTGAAAACATTCTCTTTCAAGAACTTTATGATACCCTGATGATTAGCATTTTTAGTGGGTATAACCTCAATCAATTTGGTGAAATAATTAGTGGCTACCAAGATCCATTTGTTAGGGCCACTGGAATGTGGATTGATCTCATCTATGAAGTCCAAGCCCCACTGCTGGAAGGGACCATTGGCATGTACTAGCTTCAAGGGTAGAGATTTTAGTTGTTGTCTTCCTGCAAACCTCTGACATTTGTCACAAGACTTCACAAAAGAAAACACATCAGAGAACAGAGTAGGCCAAGAATACCTAGCTCTTATGATCTTGTGGACTGTGGGTTTCCAATAATGATGCCCTCCACAGATGCTAGAATGGAAATGGTGCGTGACTTCCAAAGATTGTCCTTAGTCTAGACATCTCAAGAGGATCCATGATGGGTCTTTCCAATAAAGTAGGTTTTTATTAATCCAGAATTTGGCTGATCTGAGCTTAATGGCTTGGGATTGACTTGAGCTAAGCTCTGGATGGACTTCTAGCTTCTGCAAAAAATGAACTACACTGGAATACCATTCGCAGGTGGCTAGATTTTCAGCTAAAGACTGATTCTACTCTTGCTCTTCTGCTGCTTCCTCTATTTGCTCACCACCTGAATTTGAACCCATGCAATTGATGTCTAACAAACTACAATTTTCCTCAGCCATAAGCTTAGCCAATCCCTGGCCTTTGACAAGCTTGGTGGGTTTCACCTCTATGTTGAACTCTATGAATTTTTGCAATCCATTTAGCTCTCTTTCCATCAATATATGGCTGAGTTAGGACATCTTTTACTGAGGCTGAAGGTACATACGCAACCACTTTGGAATGAAGAATATAAATTCTGAATGCCTTTAAAGATGAGAGAATAATCTTGTTTTTCAATAAGGTCATACCTTAGTTCATCGTCCCTTAGAGTTTTGCTGAAAAAGGCCATAGGGTGTTCTACACCTTGATCATTTTTCTGCAATAAAACTGCTGCAAGTGTATCATAAGAGGCAAAAGAGAAGATATAAAACTCCCTGGTATAATCTGGGCTGATTAGAGTGGGAGCTTCCATGACAGCTTGTTTGATGGCTTCAAAAGAGCTTCTTGCACCATCTGTCCATTTTATTTTTGATCCTTTCTTTAGCATGGAAGTGATGTGCTTCACTAGCTCTGCAAAGTTTGGAATAAACCTCCTGACAAAGTTAATCTTACCCAGGAAAGACTGAATGCCCCTTTTTGACCTTAGGATGGACAATGTCTGAATTGCTTAAACTCTTGCTAGATCGATCTTCACACCTTCAACAGAAACAATATGTCCCGAAAGTTTGCCTTCTTCTAGAGAAAACTGTGACTTCTTAGGGTTCATAAAAATTCCAAACTGTCTGCACTTTAGAAACACCTTCTTTAAATGCTGCAGATGATCCTTGTGACTGTTGGAAAAGACCGTTATGTCATCAAGGTAAATAACGAAAAACTTGTCCTTTTCTCCCACAAAGGCTATGTCCATGGCCATATGAAAAGTAGCCCCATCATTCATCAGTCCAAAAGGCATCTTGGAGTACATGAAAGTGCCCCAAGGAGTAGTGAAGGCGGTCTTTTCCTAATCTTCTGGATGTACAACAATCTGATTGTAACATAAAAATCCATCTACGAAAGACATAACTCTAGCCCCTGAAACTCTTTGCAGCAAGTGTTCCATCTTACACAGGGGGTAGTTGTCTTTTTTAGAGCATTTGTTCAGATTCCTAAAGTCAACACAAAGCCTGATTTCTCCCTTCTTCTTTCTTACTACCACAAGGTTAGCTATCCACTTTAAATACCTTAAGGGAACTATGATCTTGGCATCTAACAGCTTCTTGATTTCCTTTTCAATCAAATGCAATAAGAGAGGGTTGATAGGTCTTAATTTCTGCTTAAAAGGGATGGTGTTCTTCTCCAGTGGAATCTTATGCTGGATGATGTTGGTGTCATAGGTCTTAAGATCACTGTACTCCCAAGCAAAAATATCAGCAAATTGTTTGATCAGGGTGCAATACTCAGAACTTTGGGCAGAAGACAAGTGAATGGATAGATTTATGTACTTTGGATGGGCTAGACTCCCTACATTATGTCTATGAACTGCAGACTCATTTTCCTTTTTAGTAGGCTTATAAGGTACATCATTATGATCAAACAACTTCTCTAGGGGCACCAATCCCTTGGGTATATGGTTACTAGGCTATTGAACAATGCTATCCTAACCAATTTCGTCCTTTAGCTTGGACTGGTTGTATTCTTCAATGGTTTTGTTTTCTTGGTCAATGTGCATTTCAGAAAATTCATCAATGACTTGTAAAAACCTATTAATTTCATCATCATCTTCAAAAACTTTCCAGTATTTGACATTGTCAAGCAGAGATGGTCTATATTTCACCTGAACTTCATAAGTCAATTTAGGAGGCAAAGGAGGAATAAACGTGCCACCAGACACAACAAGGGAATTAATGAGCTGGTTCTTCATTCTAGGGATGTAAGAAATGATGAAAATATTAAAAGAACCCGTGAGCTTCCATACCTCATCTCTATATGCTTTAAACCTTGGATGTTTTGCTTGGAAAGTTTTGTTCACTTGCTGAATGATAAGGTCTTCATCTCCAAACACCTTCAGACTTTTTATGCCCATTTATTTAGTAGCGTTTAAGCTCAATATCAAGGCTTCATATTCTGCTATGTTATTTGTGATCTGAAAAGTTAACTTGAAAGATAAATGAATACATTCTTGTGTGGAGGACACAAGGACTACACCTGCCCTTGTAGCTTCCTTGGAACAAGCTCCATCAAAGAACATGTCCCAAATTTGTGGGCCTTCTTCCTCTGTGATCTGGCAAACTGGTTTCCTAAGTTGCATGGAGGCCAACTGGGATTCTTCAATCTGAATAATACATGCTCCAAAATCAGTGTTGACAGCATAGATGCGATGATTAGTGGGATTCCTTTCATCACTAATGATATAAGCCAACTGAGCTTCTCTGTATAATCTCATACTCTCACCTCCGAAAACTGGGACAGTAGCATAGGACAAAGAATTTTGCAATGTTCCACCTAATCTCTTGATCCAACCTCTAGAAAGCAACATGCCAAACTTGGGGGGTATATCTGCTACCACAATATCCATCATCATGCTCTTCATGGGCAGCTAAGACAAGTTGATGGCTAGGTCTTTCATTAATCCCAAACATTTCAATTTTCTAGAGTCAAAATAAAACTGGTCATGGTAAGACTTGGTAATGTCAAGACCCAACTCATCCATGACAGCCTTGGGAATTAGATTATGGCTAGCTCCTGTGTCTAGAAGGTGGTTGTGAAGGATTTTGTCATGAATAGTCAAAGAGACATAGAATGATGGGGAGTTGTCATCACAATTTTCAATCATTAGGCTGAGAACAACAGTTGGTTTGTCGTCTTGCAGATTTACATAGTCAGTGGAGACTTGGATGGCTTTAGGCTCAAGGGCCTCGAGGATTGAAGGACTCATTCTTCACTAGTTCAATCAAAGGTATAGGTATGCTTAGCTTCTAAATTTCTGATTCAAAATTGAAAGGAGAAGGAGACTTGTCAAGGCCTCTTACCTCGTGAGTTGGAGCTTTGAGGATGATGGGATCAACTGCCAATCATTTCTGCTTTTTAGCTTGCTGTATTGCAGGGATAGAAGCTCTCTGAATAGGAGTTTCCTTGGCATTATTCATCTTCGACCTCAGATCATATCTGTGTTGATCATCAGTTTT
>APFE030959657.1:12344-65086 GCA_000404065.3 Pinus taeda
AAATTCTTTTAAAAAAATTAAAGGAATCTAGAACTTACTAGACTAACGTATGTTTCTAAAACAAAATACTTCAGGTCTTCCTATAATTCACGTCTCTACTTACAACGTGGTAAAAAATCAAACGTTAAATATACAATATATCTAGAACTAAATTCTGCCGCAAAAATGGACTCGATTTACCGAATCTTTGACCGGAACTGAAGCACGTGAATGTGAGAAAAGAAACCGGAAGGTGAGTACTATGTTATGTCTTATGCTTTACACATTAAAATGCACGTCCATATCAACCATTACAGATAAGCAGTAAGGTTAAGTTATATACTCATACTCCCCTTCACGGAAGTGATTCACACCACTAACCTTAATAATAAACCAATTTCCCCAAAAAAGTGAAGCCATGAAAAATTAAGAAATAATTAAGTAAAATGATTCCACTATCATACTTATATATATATACGATATAACCTTTAATGATTAAATTATAAACAATAAAACATTTTCGTCTTAAAAGACAAATCAAGAAATATTTATAATATTTTAATCTTTATTTATGGTCTGAGGATGATAGTTTTTTTTTTTCAAATAATTATATTCAACCATTTGCAATTTTTTATATATACATTTTGGATTTATATATATGTATTTTGGACTGAGGATGATAGTTTTTTTTTTGCAAATAATTATATTCAACCATTTGCAATTTTTTATATATACATTTTGGATTTATATATATGTATTTTGGATAAAAAAGAGTTATATTCAACAATTTCCAAAAGATAAAAAAAATTAAGATAATGTTGAAAAGTTGTTGGAAAAAAATTAAATGTTAAATTAATATATGCTTAAAATTATGGTGGAGAAGTGATACAATAAAACAACAAAATAAATATCTCAGGTTTTCTTGATTTTAGAAAAGTTTTTAATATGACGGTTAGGATTTTTTAAAATAAATTAGAAAAAAGGAAAAGTTCTTTAGACTTGAGATTTTAGAATTTTTTAGAGGAAGTAAAAGTTCCTTTGAGTTGGGAGACATGCAATAAGATTGTATGAGAATGCTATTTTGAAGTTTAAGAACACAATGGTTTTGGTTGGTTTGGAGAATTAATTCTAATATAAGGTTTAAGCAAGGTTCTTTGTTACCATTTTTTATATACATATTAACAAGTTAAAAGGCTTATTTGGAAGAAACAAGTTGTATTAGCTTAGCTCTCAATGGTATAGTTCCTATCCATAAGCAATTAAAAATCCAAAGTATTTTTACTATAGTATGGGTATCACTATTAACATTGACAAAATGAAGGTTATGATAATTAATTCCAAACAAAATGAAGGTTATGATAATTAAATCCAAAAAAATTACTTACACTAGCTATGTATATGACAACACCAATTTGATTGGAACTATAACATTGAGAAAAAGATAATTGGAGGGTGGAAAACTTATTATGAACTTGAAAAGAGTTACAAATCAATAAACCTTTAGCTATAAGGTAACAAAAGACTCCTCTTTGAGACTCTTGTCACTCTTGTTATAGTATATGGTTGTGAAATATGGGGTTGGAACATTTCAAGAAAATTGTGGAGAAAGATATGCTAGATATAAAAGTTTCTTATAACTTGTACTCTTAAAATAAAATCTGTACCCCACTATCATATCCTCATTATAGAAGAAAGCATGGCTAAGAAAGGTACCTAGTGTACCTAGTGTACAAGAATACGAGAAATAACATTAAAAACAAGAGGTTCTCTGAGATTGCTTCAAACTCCAATCAAAACCACTTGTGGTTAAAGCATGGTTAGCACAAACATTCCAAGTCTTAGATATATAATTAGGGTATAAAAGAAAAGACCTCTCTAAATAATAATGACAATATTACAAATTTTCATAAATTTAAATTTAAAGAGAAATTGTGGTGTGATAAAGAATTAGAAGATGAAGGAAAATTAAAATATTATAAGCAGGTGATCAACCTTAATCTAGAAAATTAAAAGTGTCTCTTTGGTTTGACTAGTGTAAATAAGAAAATCAACATTGTTAAAATAATGATAAGTTCCCAAGAGCTCCATGGTGAACCAAAGAGTTAAATAATTTATAGTGTGTAAAAAGGAAAGTTATATTCATGATACTATGATGGATGAAAGCAAAATCACTTTCTCTAAAAATATCTTATGCACACTCACATTAAATAACAATTTCAAAATATCTATTACAATATCGTCTTTTTTAATTTTTTAACTCATAAAAAATATAATGATTTAGAGTTACTTCTTTCAAAACTTTTAAATCATAAGACTAATTGTAATATGATTCAAATATTTTTTTCCCTTTCTTTAAATTGAATAAACCAAATTTTATGTACCATAGATTAAACACTATCATTATCTAATAGAATTGCTTTTAATATAAAATTACTTTTAATATTTAAAAAACCCCTAATTAAAACAAATTTATACTAATAGATTAATATAATTAAATAAAATAACCTATAATATAACATTTTTAACCATAAATTATTTAAAATTAATAACATAAAATTCAAATTTTATTTTTAATCCTCACTTGTATCCAATTTAAATATGTATAAAACTATTATTTGATTTTGCAGATATAAAATTGGTTTGGTCTTAATGGGCATGGTCGGTCTTTCTGCTAATATTGTAGTCAAATACAAAGGCATGTGCCCTCTTCCAGACATCAAAGTTGGTGAAAGTAATATTGAACAACATTGTACAAAATCTATGAATTTTAGATGGTAAGATAAAAAAACATTATAAACCATGAATGTTTTAGATATTATTTTTCTAACAACTGAAAATGCATATATAGAGGGTTGAGGGTTAAGCACGTCTCATGAAAACAACCACCCTTCCATCGGGATCATGTTCGATGCTCCCCGACTGTTACGCACGTTCATGGAATGAACCGAAAGTAACCGATTACCTTTTCCCGTGGGCATCATCAAAGTTCCCCCACTCTTGGGGACCGAGAATGAATGTATAAATGTAAAAGAATAAAGTTAAATCATACAAATCATAAATCCGCGGAAGATCTCCCATCAATATGGTGTTGGTCGGTCTTTCACTTAATTATAACCTAATCATGGTCAATCATTTGGCCAATTTAATCATCAATAATAAGCTTTTTCTCGACATGGAAAATCTCCCACACGGTATTGCAATAATTATTTTTTAATTATATAATTATAAAATAATATAAAAACTAAAATTATTTTAAAAAATATATTAAATGGAGTTGTTTTTAGTGTGATTTTTGGGAAGTTTTTCTGGTTTAATTTCTTCCGATATAAATTTATTGAAATCACAAGATTGATGGGTAAGCCCTACAAAATAGAAGTGCCATAGGGGTTTTTCATGGTGCTGAATCCATATACACAGTAAAAAAACTAATTTAAATAACACAAATCAAGATTTCACGTCAAAATTTTCACGGACATTGGAAAATCCAAAAAATCCCACTATAGACAACTCCATATTAAAATCACACTATAAATCTATAGAAGTTTACACTAAATATAATGAAGGCATTTTGGATAACTTAAGTGTCATCCTTTTAAAGGGTATATACATTATAGTGGTAGGTTTTCTCAAAAAGACCATCATATAAAGATTCCAAAATTATTGTCCTACCACTTGGAAAATTAGAGTCGAGAAGTCTTTTTCTCAAACTAATTTATGCAAGATTCATAAGAAGTGGAATATACAATGTTCAAACTATAACTTCTGGTAATCTTGTGATATCACAGGTTAGTTATTCTCATTATATATATATATATATATATATATATATTATATATTATATATTATTATATTATATATTTTAAAGTAATATGATAGAAGGTTGTAATTCTAAAAACCAAGGCTTTGCACGCACGCTCCTCTGCTCCCACCGCCATCTGAAACTTGATCACTCCTCGGCCGCTCGGATGGCCCCTTCGGAAGCGCCTCTGGAGGAGGCAACGCTTCAGCGTGCATTCTTAGCATTGATCAACTCTTTGCCTCCTCAGTGTGCTCGCCCTTCAGTTTCCAAATTTGTTAGAAAAATTGAGGGGTTACATGAAGTCTCTCTTCCTCCTTCCTTGCCCAAAAAGGTTGCGCTTGCTTTGGCGGAAAAACGACTTATAGGGCAATTTATAGGACTCTGGCCCTCCCCAAAAACTGTTTAGAGGTGGGTGGAGAGGAACTGGACTGATAAAATCCAAGAAAAAATTTCTATCAAATTTTGTGGAAAGGGCTATTTCACCTTTCATTTTGGGACTACGGAAGACAAGGATTTAATCTTCCACAATCGTCCTTACTTCATGGATTCCAGAGGTGTGTACTTAAGCAAATGGACTTCGGATTTCGACCCGGAGCTTGATATCCCTAATGCGGTTCCTGTTTGGGTTCGTCTTCCTCACCTCCCCTTGCATCGTTGGGGAGACGAATCAGTTCGTGCTATTGCGAATGTTGTCGGGAATTACATTGACCGAAGTGAGCCGAGAGACAACATGCAGGCTTTTGCTCGTATCTGCGTTGAAATTGATTTGGGTAGAGGTCTTCCAGAAGCTATTAAAATCAAAGTCGACAACTGGATGCACATTCAGCAGCTCGACTATGAACAGATCCCCTTCAAGTGCAAGGTATGTCACGAATATGGTCACTTTTCTAATCGCTGCACTAATATCTCTAATGTTGATAATACTCCGCAAGAAGAGCAATGGGAACCCGTCAAAAAGAAAAAATCAGCCCTTAGTCATAAATCACCCAAAGAAGCTGGTCCCTCTTCCCAACTCCCCCCATCTCTCCAACCTCATCTCCACCACCTTCATTCCCTCTTCCCTCTTCCTCTCAGCCGCCCCAGTCCTCTGTCCGCCAGTTGGATCCCCTTCTTTCCTCGCCCTCCACCAATCCTTTTCATGCCCTCTCCCTTCCTCAGGAATCCCCTGCCCCCTTTTCTCAACCTGAGCCTCCCTCTTCTCCCCTTCCCCTGGTCATTCCCCCTTCCCTCTGATCTAAACCTCCCCCACTTAGAATCACCCGAAGCAATTCCAAGGAACATGGATCCACTCTAGACAGCCAAAAGAAGATTGGAAGAAAGTCTTCCAAACAGCACAAGGACGAGAATGCGCAAAAGGACATAGCACTAGGAATCCAGAATCCTATAGGATCATATATACAAGGAGCAATAGATAAAGACACAACAAGCAAAGATAAAGGAGGGAGAGCAACTCCTCGAATCTCACTGTTGAAATGATTAAAATTATCTCATGGAACAGTAGGGGACTAGGGCACCCCTCCAAAACCAATTCCTTAAAGGATCTTATAAACCAAGAGAAGCCAACAATTGTCTTATTACAAGAAACAAAGCAGAGGCAGTCAGAAATTAGCAAGGTCATCAAATACCATAAGCACTATAAAGGAAGTATAAGTGAATCTAGAGGGGCCTCAGGCGGAATTGCTACACTTTGGCGTCAAGACGAGTGGAACAGTGCAACAGAAGTAATAGATCAGCATTAAGTTAAAACAGTGTTACAAAACAATATGAGCGAACAACAGATTGTAATATACAATGTCTATGCCCCTCATCATTATAGGGACAAAGAAGTTTGCTAGGATTCCCTCTGCAAGAACATAGTAGAAGGAGACAACAACAACATCATTGTAGGGGGTGACTTAAATCTAATTTTACATGCCAACGAAAAACATGGAGGATGCTTCACACCAGACCCCTTCAGAAATCAACTGGAAAACATAATGCAACAAGGTGAACTTCTCGATGTCATCCCAAAAAATCGTAAATACACCCGGAGTAATCGTAGATTGGGCAGCAGTAATATTATGGAGTGGCTTAACCGATTTCTGGTAAATATTTCCCTTCTCTCCACCTTTTCAACTGTCAGCGCCACCATTCTTCCCTTTTCTACCTCTGACCATTTCCCTATTACTTTAGCTCTTGAATCTCACTGCCCTCTGGGCCCACTACCCTATAAATACAATCATATATGGAATGACTACCAAGTAGTCAAAGATCTGGTCTAGTAAACATGGTGTCAGCATGTTGAAGGATCTCCAAGCTTTATATGGGAAAGCAAACTAAAAAATGTGAAAAATGCACTCAAGAATTGAGCTAAAACGCAGTACAAGAGCCAGAAGAAAAGCAACGAGAGGTGAAAGCCAAAATTGAAGACCTTCACAATGTAATAGAAAAGCAAAAGTATCAATAGGCTGAAAAAATTCAAGAAGAAAACCTTTACAACCAACTAGGCAGCATTAGAAGGGAAGAGGAAGAAAAATGGCGTATGAAATCTAGGCAGACTTGGCTGAAAAGTGGAGATAAGAACACAACCTTTTTCCATAAACAGGCCACTGTTCGACAAATAAGAAACAATATAACAACCATCATAGATAACGCAGGGACTCAACGCAGTGATTAGACAACCATCAAAAGTTTTGCTTCAGACCATTTCAAAGAGCTCTTAACTGAAATAGGAGAGGAAGAAAACTATGCTGACCTCTTGCAGCATTTGCCAACTAAGATTACAACAGAATTAAATGAAAGGTTGACAAAAGAAATAAAAGAGGAAGAAATCAAGGAAGCAATTTGGTGCCTCCAGCCAGACAAGGCGCCAAAGCTGGATGGCTTTTCTATATGTTTTTACAGAGAATATTGGGAAATGATAAAAAAGGACCTCATTAAATATTTCAAATGGATACAGAGAAAAAAAAAATACGAGGATACACAAACTCAACACATCTGGCTCTCATCCCAAAGGAGAACCGCCCTTCCAATTTTACCCGCTTCAGACCAATATCATTATGTAATTTTTCCTACAAAATCTTCACAAAATTCCTTGCTTCTCGTCTCAAACCTCTCCTGCCAATGTTAATTTCTGAAAACCAAGGAGGCTTTATGGCTAACAAGCAAATCTCAGACTCTATCCTCTTAGTATAGGAAGCCATTCATTCAAGCCATTAGAGAAATGAAAAAGGCTTCATACTGAAATTGGACTTGGCAAATGCCTTCGATAGGGTAAGACATTCCTTTCTATTTGCCGTTCTTTAGAAAATGGGCTTCTCCTCTGCCTTTATTGAAATTATAAGAACTTGTATCTCTTGGCCTTGGATTGCTCCTCTTATCAATGGTAGACCTGGGCCTTCCTTTCGATCCTCAAGAGGACTACAGCAAGGTTGTCCTTTATCACCCTACCTTTTCCTCTTAATGGCAAAGTCCTTCAGTTGTGTGCTTAACCATGAGCAACAAGCAGGCCTCATCATTGGTATTAAGTTTGAATATGGAGTGAAAAACATAAATCACTCTCAATTTGCCGATGATACCCTGCTGCTAGGAGGGGCAACCACAATCATAGCTCGAAGATTCAAATCCTTATTAAAAAAATTCATGAGATACTCAGGGCGACTAATTGATAACTTCAAAGTTGTATCTATGGATGGAATGCCTCAGCCCACACGCTCCAAAGCATTGCCAACATTTTTGGTGTTCCTTGCAAGTTAAATTGGGGTCACTTCAGCTACCTGGGAATGCCTGTGAGTATAGGGAAAACAAGGGTTGATGTTTGGGAAATAACTTTAGACAAAATGAAAAGGAAAGTCCAAAAATGGGGAACTTCTTGGCTCAACCCAGCTGGTAGATTGGTGCTCCTCAAATCGGGCCTTTCCTCTCTTCCCCTTTATCAATTTTCCCTTACTCAAGCTCCAGCTTCTTTTCTCAGCAAAATGGACAGTGTTCTCAGATTCTTCCTTTGGCAAGGGGGGAAAATGAGAGGAAAAAATTCAACTTGGTAGGATGGAAACAAGTCATTCAAAACCAAGAGAAAGGAGGTCTTGGCATTAGATCTCCATCACTCACAAATTTAGCCTTTGGCGGAAAATTAGTCTGGAGACTAATTGAAGGCCAATCAACCTGGTGGAAAAAAGTTTTGGAGGTTAAATACATCAGTCACCCACGACAGCAACTACTCACAGTCGAAATACCCAACAGAAACTGCACAAAGATTTGGAAACTGTGTAAAAAAGCCATCCCCTTTATGGCTCAAAACGTCTCCAAGGTGCCTAAAGAAGGTAGGGAAATCAACATCGGTGCTGACAAAATGATGGGGAATCCGCCTCTCAACAGTCTCCCAGGTATGGTTGCAATAATATTTTTTCTTGAAAGCAAAAGAATTTGCAACCTAGAATATATTTCTCAATGGGACGCAATAACCCATGCTTGGAAGTGATGGAATTTTCCTCCCATCCCTCAAAGTGTCAAAGAGAATTTCGATGAATTCTGCAAACACCTCCACAGCATTGCACCCACTCTAAAAAATGACAAGGACGCATTCCGATGGGACCCCACTGGAACCAACTATTCAACACAAGCAGGTTATGACTATTTATGCAACAAAGACTATCCAACACTAGCATGGCTACATAGAAAAACAATGTGGAAATCAGAAGCAATTCCTAAGGTGAAATTTTTCATGTGGACCCTTTTAAAAGGGAAAACTCTCACTGCAGAGAACCTTAAAAAAAGAGGCATTGCTGGCCCTTCCAGATGCCCTAATTGCCAAGAAGCAGAGGAGTCTATTCAACATCTATTCATCTCGTGCCCCTTTGCATTTTCTTGTTGGAACAACGTTAATCCTTCCGTGTCTCTCTTTTGGAAGTCTCAGCTATCCATTGAAGAAGTTCTTAACAATTGGAAAAAAAATTACCCCTGGAAATCCATGAAAAATAACCCTGCCAAGTGAGTGTGGGATGCCCTTCCTCTGGCCCTTTTATGGAGGATCTGGTTTGCTCGGAACAACAAGATATTCAAAGACAAAGAGACACCAATCAGGCATTTATGTAACAAGGCCAAAAGCCTGGCAATCGAAACCAGCACATTCAAGATCACAAAAAAAATGGATATAACAAGTCTTTGGACAGAGGAAATAGAATTCATAGGGAGCTTGATAGACAGGCCTAGCATCCCTCCAGCAATGAAAACCCACAGCAACCCGGGCAGTACTCACAGCCACAGATGGAAAATTCAATTAAAACAGGATGACTTCAACAATTGGCTCTGCTCAAGCAACACCCACTCCTTGTTCTTTGATGATGCCTCCAAATCAAACCCAGGAGCGGCGGGAGCAGGGGGCGTCATCTTCAATCCCAATGGTGAGCCCTTAGTATCCTTTGAATGGGGACTAGGGATTCTCTCAAATAATAGAGCTAAGGCTCCGATTCTCTACCAAGGTATTCTGCAGTTACAGGCTCAGGGAATCTAGAAAGCCATGATCTTCGACGATTCTGCCATCATTATAAACTTAATGACTAGCAAGAGGATAGCCTCCAATATCTTCTTGCAACAAACCATTAGTAGATGTCAAATCTGGATCAATCAAGCGCATGACTTTCAACTCTACCATATCCTTCGTTCCATAAACCAGGAAGCTGACAAACGTGCCAGCCAAGCTTGCACTCGACCAAAAGGAAGTCTCCTCTGTAACAACGAGCATTTGTACCAATTCCTTCCTTGATTTTCATGATTAGCTCAAATATCCCATATCCAAGGACCTATGCCTTTCTCTAGGCGTATCCTGATCAAATTTACAACAACTCCGAGGCTCTCTGTCATTCGCCATGGGAAATCCTCTCATATCTCCTTGCTGAGCCCACTCTCTTTTTGAAAACTTGCAGCTCTTGTAAAATCCGTGACTGCCCAAACACCTTTCATGTGATCCAGTCCTTCATTCCCCTCAGCTTGCCGGCTATATATCCTAAGATGCTTCTTCCTTACCCCAAAACCCCCCTCTCCATCCTCGCTCACCCTCTTTCTGTTGGCTTGTGCTTTTAGCTATCTCTTATGCATTATCAAAGACTGCTTTCTTTCTTCTACATGGAAAAGATCAACGCCCCCAGCACTAGTTCCTCTAGCGTAAAGATTGCAGAAGCTAATCGCCGCCTGGAGGACTCCACTGCTCGACAGATTAGTTTCATAAGCATAAATTAGATGATTTGTAAAATCTGTTTACTTTTGTTTCAGTTTGTCCGAATCTATACCTGTGTTAGTGCCCCTCAAATTGAAAACGAAAATGAAAGCAATTCAGCGGAATGCTTAAATGTAATACAATGGCAAGCTCATCCTATGAGCCCTACTCATGTAATGTTGGAGCTTAGACTCCCTATCCTTTTTTGAATGCAATCAACAGCCGAAATTGTTAAAAAAAAAAAATATGATAGAAGGTTGTAAAATATTTTAATAAAATATGTTTTTATTTTTTACTATATATTATAGTAGAATATGTTTTAAAATTAATTTTATTTAGTTTAGAGTTTATCTTTTTTGGATTTAAAGAAATATGTTAATGGTTTAAGACTCATTTAAGGAACACATTAATGGTTTATGGCTCAGAGAAATGGTGAAAATTTGCCTCATTATAAAAGACTAGCGAGTAATTCTAGGTAGCTTGATTTTCTTTGAATAATAATAATGAATCAACCTGCATTCAAGAATAGCCAATAATAATTATCCCAATATTAATTTGACAACTAAATTATGATAAATTTTCTTTATATATATTTATGCATTTGATATTAGTACTTTCTAATTTTTAATTTATCCATATAAACGACTTAACTTCCATTTTTACTATTTTTATATCTACTATTTTTATTTTTCAAATTACACTAGATTAGTGTTCCATTTTTGTGGAAAGTGTTCTTGACCAAAGCCAAGAGTCGTTAGCAATACAAAATTGCTTTGGTATAATGATGCTCTCAACCTCAATTGGAGGTGATCGTTAGTATCTATGAAATGATCACCATTTAAAAAAGACCACAAAGTTGATAAAATACACTAAAGGTCTACCTAGATTTGTTCGAGGTAGATTTGTTGACGTAAAGTTTCTTTTAAATAATTCTGGGAAGTGGTCTCTTCACCAAAGCCAATAAAATTTAAACTCTTAAGTTATATAAAAAATTCCACTTCTTAAGTTATATTAAAATGGTATTTAAGCCCATTGCTATCTTAAGTTTTACATTTCAAAGTGCCTGTCCACATCAACGATCTAGGCTTAGAATCTAATATATATTTTTCAAAATAAGAGAATATGTGTAATGTATAAGGTTATTAATATAATTTTTATTGGTATAATTTTAAAATTTTTAAGAATTATTTATATTTATATATATATAATATATATATATATAAGTTTGCTATTTAAAATAATATGATGGTAATATGTAAGGTGTTAAGCTTCGTGTTCCCTCAAATGCATATAGGTTTAGGTTATTAAAAAATAAAAAAGAAGATAAACTCCCTTCACCAAAAAATAGTTAAAATAGTTTTAAGTTATAGTTAGATTATTTTAATTTAGTATTTGTGATCAAGTTAGTTTCCAATAGGGATCATTACTAGTGCTATCTCTAAATGGGTTCATGATACCCCTAATCAATGCTAGGGATCATTACTAGTGCTATCTCTAAATGGGTTCATGATACTCCTAATCAATGCTAAATAGGGTCTAATTCCATTCAATGCCACATAGTAACCCTAATTAAATTTTAACATGCCCACAAGGATGCAATGTTTAACCATTTTATTTTTAAAACACTAATAATAAAGTCAAACTTGTAAGACCCATCACAAGGGCTTCAATGCATTTCTATTATCTAAGTGGACACTTTATTTTAATATAAACATCATTATGAACATGTTATACCCATAAACCCCACATTTGTCCACTTATCATAGCATTATGTTGAACCAATGAATAAATGATAGAATAATAATTTTTAGCTTACCATTTCTCATTTTATATACATGACACCTACCATTTTACTATCACACTTATCTACTATCATGTATACCCATAAAACGATTGATATTCAATTACCATGTTACTCAATAATGGATAGTGTAAACCAAGTAATTATTCATCATATGCATGCTATTCCCTTTAGAAATTGTGCAAATCTGGCCCAACACTGTCCTCCAGGCTTGCATTGCGCAATTTTGGGCCAGGCTGGACTGTGCATTGTGCAGTTCCAATAGTCAGTGAGCCTCCTCACAACCCAAGTTGTGCCTTGTGTAGTTTTGGCAGTCAGTCTCCCAGCCTCCCAGTGAAGATTGTGCAATCTTCACAGACAGTCACACATGTATGTTGCATGTCAGTCATCCATTTTGTTTTGGTTTTCAATTGATAGATTTCTTGTCATGAGTGTTTCTATGTCTCCAGGTATCATAGGTGTTCATCTGCCTCTCAGCAGTACGGGTACAATGGCCTCCCAGAGAGCAGGGTCAAAGACACCGTTGAGAGTGCAACTGGAGTTGCAGTTGAGCAAGTGTCTATGAGCTTGCCTATCTATGAATACACCAAGATGCTCATAGAAAAGGATATAAAGATGAAATGGCAGCGACATCGCAGAGAGAAACAACATCAGCAGTAGCAGAAGGTAGCAGACCTGTGCATGACCAAGGCAAAAGGAAGGTTGTTGACAGCACAGTGGAGGAGCAAAGTTGTAATTTCAAGCAGATCCACTTGTGATGGAAGCAGTTTTGGAGATTGAGGCTAAGAGGCAATAACATGACAAGAGGATCACGCAAAGGCAAAGAGGGAAACAAAGGATGGAGGAAACAGAGAAGGATTTGTAGGAGTTTAAGCGACAATTAAGGTTAGAATAGGAGCTGTGCAGTGTAGAGAAGGAAACACAACAAAAACAGGTACAACAGGTGGCGCAACACGCGCAGACTAATGAAACTGTGCCGATATAGGATATAGACCCATCCCAACAGCTGGCATAAAGCAGACAGGGTGAGAAGTGTTGACGATCGCATGCACGGGTGTTCAAGAGCATGGATGTCATTGTGCGCATGCATGTGATCCCATCCATTGGCACACTCACCAAGGCGAAGACAAAGAACCAAGTCTTACTGGAGCTAGACATGTAATTCGATGAGTTGATGCGCATAACCACCGACACACACTTGGAGATCAACATAGACACTATACATCAGCATGTTGCTGGCTAGGCCACACTCAAGACTATGATGCGCATGTTATCAGACGAGTTGGATAGAGGAGCCAAATCAATGTACCCAAATGCAATGGAGGCAAGAGTTTTTTTCCAACAAGATCTTACCATTGAGCATGTGGACACCCTCATGGACTAGCAAGCTTGGCATCTATTCGCCACCGTCAATCATCGTGAGGATGTCGAAGATTTGGTCTTCTGACAGTTGTCTGAGTCTTAGTGATGTATTGCATGGCTTACTCAAGCCTATTCTGTCTCACATGGGTACATGTGTAGATTGTAATGTAACATCTTGTAAACGTGAAAGAACAAGTGACAATAGTAGAATATAACAGTCATGTAGTAGTTGAAGAGTCATGAGGGTAGGTCAAGAGTCACAAAGGGGAATGTCAAGGGTCACCCAACCCTTTGTTATTTATAAAACCTCATAACTCATTGTATAGGATTTTGGTGGACAAGCTTCCTATAGGTGTATTTTAGAGGAAGCTTGGAGTGTATTGTAACAAGCCTTGGCTTCTCCACAGTGTAGAGCTAGTACATCTATTTGGAGGAGTAGGCGACAGTGACTGTAACGTTCTGCTGTCAGAAGTAGTGGTTGGTCATGGTTGAATTGTATGATTGGATCTTCCACTCTTAATATAATAAAGCCAACACGTTTCATGCATATGTTGTTATTGTATTTTAGTTATCTTGGTTACTCTAATGATATATATAGTTGTTTTCTTATGCATGTATGTATGGACTCTTTATCTATATGTATGTATGAATCTTACTGAGATGTGCTATTGGTTTAACCATCACTTTCGATCATTGGTTTCCCTGCCTTCCAGCTTGTGATGTATCTTTTCTTGTGTGTTCCCTTTCAAGCTGCATCTTTCCACAAGTTTCTAAGGCGTGTACTCATTCCCCTTTCCATGTGTTAGAACCCTTCATGCACCTTCCTTGGCTTGCTATGCAGGTCACACCCTTGCTACCAACAAGGACATCTTACTTGCCTCTGCACACAACCACGATTAAGGCAATACCATACGATCCACTGCTGGGACTCCTACACCAAACAATGTGACGTCTAGTTGGGACTTCTTATCGGGGAGATCCACTGACATTTTGGTGGGTCCAACACCATCAACATTTCTGGCGCTAGAAGGAAGGCTAGATGACACACTGAGCTCTTACATCCTGTTTTGAATATTCGCATATCCGTCATGTATACTGTTAGATTCATCCCTCTGTGATGTTTCTCCTATGCTGAACATCTCGACATCACGAGGGAGTCTTTTGATCTCTTGCCAGAATTCACGTATGATGGTGAAGGCGAAGTGGCCTGGCCTGAGTACTTACAAGATTTCTATGCATTTATTGATGGTGCAAATGACTTCTCTGATGAAGAGGCCAACTTTCTGCTTTCATGCACTCTTCGTGAATCCCCACAATGATGGTGCAACAACCTACCACCTGGTAGTGTGCACTCACTTGACTAGTTTTTTTGATCTCATGGAATCTACTTTCCATCATTTTGATCCGGAACCTATTGAAAAAAACTTTTAAAACAACGGAAGACTCCGTAAGAATTGCCTATGGATTTTTGGCAGCGCTTCCGTGTATTGATGTTTGAAGCTCCGGAAAGCCAAATGAAGTTTCAATATCTTTGGGACATATTCGAATATTGTCTTAACAAATCAGTCAATCCCAAGATGAAGTTGAAGTTCAAA
The DNA here is from genome assembly GCA_000404065.3 of Pinus taeda. Taxonomy (NCBI): domain Eukaryota; kingdom Viridiplantae; phylum Streptophyta; class Pinopsida; order Pinales; family Pinaceae; genus Pinus; species Pinus taeda. The sequence continues at coordinate 27,074 of APFE030959657.1, forward strand.
CCCCGCTCAACATACTTTGGTGATGGAGCTACACAATTACAGATAGACACAGTCATTGTCACAAGTGATTGTCCACCATCCCCTCATCAAACAACTTCACCATTGCAGAGTGATGTGGGAGAACATGCACACACGTTTGTTCAACTGCCATATCCTCCCATCATCACTTCTCTCAATTTTCATGCAAATTTGGTTGCGAATCCCATGAGTTGTCACATGCATCTATTACCACAACCTCTGATGCAGGATCACTCGACACCCTTCATTAAAGGAGGAATCCAAAGCGGAGAAGAAGGAGGACGTGGACCATCGGAGCTGAACAGGGGACAAATTATGTTTAAAATAGAGTATATGATGGAATGGATAAAGACTCTCGAAGACTTAATTAAATGTAATCGGTCATATGCATGTATGCGTACAAAGAGAATTAAGGGTTGTTGAGTAATTGCGGGGAGAAATTGTGCATCTTAAATGATCCACGATGGTTGTAATATCTTATAAAAAGAGAAGTCTATATGTGTGGGATAGATAGAGAGTAATATAGTAATACAGAGTGAGAGATAGAGTATTCACAATGTAGTCGGGAGTAATATAGTAATATAGAGTGAGAGATAGAGTATTCACAATGTAGTCAAGAGGAGAACTGTTACTAAGGCTGAGATGCCTTAGGATGTAACTGTTCTGTATATAATAGAAAAGTGTGTGTTTCAGTGTTGATTGATGCGCCTGTGTACTATTAAAGAAATATCAGTTTGCCTTTGAAATCTTAGAGTTTTAATAGATCTGGCGTGTTTCCTTTTATTTCTTAAGTTGTGTTAACAGCGGGTCAGCCCTGGGTTTTTAATTCATGAATTGATTAAGTTCCGCATGCATAAATCTGATTTACATTGGAAATCAGTGCATAACATAGAGCCGGAATCAAAATCTGGACTTGAAATATTATAGATAGGAACCTATACCCTATCAGGTCTGCGAAAAACTATCACATCACATCGCTTCAGTGGAGAGGAAGCGGGCTTATTGGACTGTCGAACTTCGATATTATAATATAACCGGATCCGAAATTTTACAAAGGTGGATTTATAATCCCATTGGGTACGCGAGCCTGATTGCATTGGAGCTTTTAATTATTATAGCATCGGGCCTTGAAATCCTCCAACTTGTGATATTGCGATGGGCGGATGAGCGATTTAATCGCGACCGTCCGATCAGTGAGTAATTAGGACCGTTGGCTTTGCAATATAATATTGCATCACTTGTTAATAAAAGGACAAAAGGAAACATATCAAGAGCATTGCGATTACGATAGAGTTCGGTGGAAGAGCAGATCCAAAAAGTTTAAGAATGTGGGTGTGTTATTATTTGAAGTCCGGCCTTACGAGTTTTTACGTGTAAATCCTTTGTATTGCGTTAAATTGATGTGGTCGCAGTTTATAAAGGAAAACCCAATAGAGTTGAATTCCATGGTTTTAAAGGCTAAAAGCCTCAAATATGCTTCTGATAGGTTTTGTGGGCCATAACCCATAGGCCTCAGGATCAAATTATGTAAATGAAAGGGGAAATTGGCCTTACCCCAAAATCTCCTTTCATCAACCTCCCTCTTCGTGTTATGTTGATCCTCCGAATTGCACTCACTTGTGTTCTTCCATTCCGAACTCTACACTTGTTGTGAATGAGGCTCAAGCCATCGACAGAGTTGGTATCACACAACTAACCTACGTTGTCATTTATGATCAGTGTGACTGAGAATCTGAACATCAACTTATGGCGAAGGATGATCTCCTTCTATCTGCGTCTCCTCCGCTTTTTCTTGACATCTTTGGTGATTCTGCTATCTCCGATTTTCCTGGTGTAAACCCATCTACGTATGCACCCATTGTTGATTATTCGTAGAACACACTAGATGTCAGCCCATCATTCGACAGCGGAGAGGACAAATGCTTCATTGAAAATCCACTTGATTTTTCATCTACTTTTTCTAGAAACGCAGAGGGTGAACATTCTTGCTTCTCATCTACCCCTCTGTTTGATTTATCTGATCATGAGGATGCTGATGAAATCATTGCTTTTTCTGATCGTAGTTGTCATGATTATTGGGTGTATTTTTTTACCTATTTTCTGCACATTCTTTCCCCTGTTTTGACCTTTCTGTCCCTTAGGCCTATGACTTTATATGACCAAATTCCCTGTTTTCTTACCTTTTTAACCTATTCTACTTTCATGTTACTTTGTTGTATTTTACCGAATAATACAAGGCTTTATTCCCTTTTGTGTCTAACTAGGAGAGCATTGAAGAAGTATTTTTGGAAGTTCTTCTTTTTAGGTTCTAGCTCACGAGAGCGAAGCTGACTGACAGCAAGGATTAACTGCAGGAAAGGGTAGAACGGTTCTCTGTTACACCCTGAGTGCTGTTACAAGTTGCTGCTACACATTAGATGTTGTTACAGGTTGCTGTTACACATTGGATGTTGTTACAGTTTGTTGTTACACATTGGATGCTGTTACAGTTTGTTGTTACACATTGGATGCTGTTACAGTTTGTTGTTACACATTGGATGATGTTAGAGGATGTTGTTACACCTCGCGCTAATCCGTTGTCACACCAACAGTATTGTCGCTAGCTGTGCCGCGTCATCTTGAACCATCATTCACTCGATGTTGTTGCACCGAAGCAGGGAAATGTGGGTACTATTCCACATAACAGCTGTTAGCAGTAGGGATTGTTTAGTTTTGAAGCAAAAAAACTCAAACTCAAAAACTCAAACTGATGTATATTTATATTTAGCAATAGGTTGTAACTTCTTTTATTTTTGATCAGCACGAGAATTGTGAGATTCTCATGACTGATCTGTTTCTAATTTCGCGCTGTAATAACTATAAAAAGACTTGATTTTTCATGTATAAGGATACAACATATAGAAGAGTATTATTACTCTACTTCTGTAACTCTGAGTTTATTTTAATATTAATTAGCACAGTGATGTTGTTACTGTTCTTCAACTAATTCGTTAATCACTTTTGTGTTCTTCCTGTACCATGTTGAGGAGGAAGGGCCCTCCTCTTTGGCAGGGATTGCATTGATATAGGAAGTGTACATTCTAGTTTAGTAATTGATTTATAGTTTCTTGATGTTGCTGTACAAATCGTAGATTACATTCGCTAATGTGTCCATTTATATTATGCTGCTACATTGAGTTAATCAATAGAATGGTAGTAATCAGTTGGAGTAGATGTTAGTTCCTACGTGGTGTGCCGTTATTTTGATAGCTGCGAGTTGTGATTTAATTCTATAGAGTGTTTTTATATCTACACGCATGGTTTGATTCATCAATTTAGATCAGCGACATATTTCACAATTTTATGCATTTTCTTATTCTTGACTGGAGTGTATCGACACAGACAGTGCGAACTCCATTGAAACAACAAGACCTACCCTGGATTGACAATTAATGTTGCAGTCTAAGTCAATTAAGATTGATTAAAAAAATTATCTATTTACTCTTGTATTCAATCACGATGATGATTATATCACTGTTGATTTTTCAAAGAACCTGTTTATGATGATCTATCTGTCGACAAAGTTGAAACAGACTATCAAGGCACTTCAACCTGAGCTGATGGTTATGTTAGGACCTTGCTGTTCTAAGGTTGGTTTCACTTCTGATCAAGGAATTGTTGAAACACCCAAGGCTCCTCATCACTCATATGTATGCATTGAAGATCAATCCCACACACAAATTTCGCTTCCTCCACTCGAACTATATGATTCCATCGCTCATGAATTGAATGAATCCTACACAGAAAGCACATGCACACGAAGCAATTTGTATTTGTTTCTCTCATTTTCTTACATTTCATAGTCAAGAAAATGCATATGCCGAACAACTACACACATTATAGCACAAAACCATGGTAAGTCCATGAATTGCATCTCATATGCTTACACTCATTTCTGTTCTGTGGATGCATTTAAACTCAGAGTGCGTTTGCCTTCATTTTTATATCTTTCATGTTCACTGGCTCGTGCAACTGCACTTTTCGTGAACCATGCCTTCACCAACATGGGTCGACCAATGCGTCGGTGGCTGCATTGGAAATATCACTTCATATGATCAGGCCCATGCATCATTAGCTTAGGAGTAGGAGTAGTGTTTTATTTACCTGGTTTGCTTGCATGCATATTTTCTTCTTCCCTTGTTTGTTTGTTGGCTTGCTTGCTTTGCTTTCACATTTTTCTTCTTCTCTTTTCTCTTTTAGTTGTTTATTTTCTTGTTTACATTTGTAGGTTAGTTTCACATGAAACCATGTATGACTCTTGAAACAAGCGAGGGTAAAGTGCAAAAGGACTTGTGCAGTTATCAATACTTGGTTATCTGTCATCTTATCTCTATATGTAGAACTTGTTGTCTTCATTCCATGATACACCAATGGAAAATATGTATTGTTCGAAGTGAACCTTGATGAAAACACAACTCTTGCCCGCTAACTCATATCACCTACTCTAGTCAATTGTTTTGGGTTAACCCTTGTCATCTCATTCAAGTAGAGTAAGGCGAGGGGAAAACCTTAACAAGAATGTCAGAAGTATATACAAAATACTTCTCTGAAGGAAAAAAACTCTTCTTCTCTCAATAATTTAGGATCCCTCTTCCGCATTTGAAATGAATAAGTGCTATGCATAGTTATGAAAATAGAAATTAAAAAATGAAAATGTGAAAATTTTCAAAAATGAAAAAGAATAAGGAAAAAGAAGAGAAAGGCTTGCTGCGCAGAGAGGTGATGCAAGTAACTCCACCCAAGTACTGACCAGGCTCGCTGGCAGCGGAGCAATGCTTATGTTCCTGTGTGACTCCACAGGGGTACTGTCTAAGCCTGTGGGCAGTGGAGAAACACCAGAGATGAAACTTAAACTCTAACTATCATATTGCTTGTGTACTAATATACCCCTCATCTCCAATTGAAATAATTGTGTTGGTTTGGCTTGGAATGTGTGCTGATCGACCAAGAGCATGGCATGTGCTACGTCTTTCAATCAAGCTGGTGTGGAAACCAAGATGATTAGAGAACTGAATAATACTTTTGGAGGAGTTAGACTTTCTTTTCACGGAACAAGATCCATTTAGAGAGTTGGAGTTCTACTAGTGTGTCGCCAAGTGTCGTAGTGGCTACAACCACCCTCCAAAATTTTGCCTTAGCTTCATTTTGGAGCCTCCCTAACAACCACCCTTAGCAGCATGTCTTGCATGTACATAGGCTTCAGTTGAGTTTTAGTGACCCAACAACCTATGCATGTCAACTTGTTTGTCCCCCACCCACAAGCTATCACTCCAGACTTAGCCAATTTTCTGGCTAAGATGATCCCCCTCGAAATTGCGCAATTCTGGAGGGGAACCAAACTTCCCTCTAGAAATTGTGCAATCCTGCTGGGATCGAGAATTATGCAATCCAGCGAAGCAACCCTCCCTTAGAAAATTGCACAATCCAGCCCAACACTAGGCTTCAACCCAGAAATTGCGCAATTCTAGGAGGCATTGACCTACTGATACCAAAAATTGTGCAATTCCCGAGGGAAAGCCAACCTTGCTTAGATTAGAAACTATCCAAATCCCTTTCCTAGGCTTACAGATTGTTGTATTTGCCTTCAGGTCGACTGATCCCATTCAGGACTGAGCTATCCTGATTTGCATGCATGGACTGCTTTTCCTGAAATAGCCAAAGGTAACATGCAAATGACATCCCTAGATTTTAGGGATCTATTTTTAGCAGTTGAAGGTTACATACAAAGATCGTTTTAGAAACCTCCCGCCAAGTGTCGCTTTTTCCTAGACTTGTGGCATGCGCATCGTAACCTCGATCTGATCAAAACTCATTTTTCGGATACTAGAGAGCTCATTCCTCACATCAATCTTGCAACTTTGACATTCCACATCGCATATAGGAATCTTTGGCACATTTCTCTTAGCTTTTTCTGGGTAAGTCTAATTTTCATGTCTTGTGCTGCGTTTCTATCGCTTTTTGTATTTTTCTTTGTGTAAGTGTTGTTTACTTGATTTCAATGAACGATTGTTGTCATTTTGATTCAAGTTAGCTTCTAGAAGCATTATTTCATTTTTCCTTTGCATCTCGCTGCTGTCGCATGCATGACACTATTTCTTCACTAACAGCTGTCGTTGCGGTGACTCAGTTCACACACATGCCTTTTTTCCGTTTTCTGAATCTTGCACTCACTGTTTTCATGCATGATCATTCACACTTAGTTCGCCATGCATTCAGACTTCTCATGTTTTATAATCACCTGTCGAGGGGTCTAGGATGCCTTGGCCCAGACCTTGCCTTGCCCAGCCAACAAATGCGCATTTCTAGAAGTGAAGGCTCTGCTTTCCCTCTAGAAATTACACAAATCTCTCCCAGCACTGGCGTCCAGGCTTGCATTGTGTAATTTTAGGAGGAAGTGCCTTGCTAACCCCACAAACTCTGCAATGTAGTTTGCTGGTTTGCATGTCACTACTGACTGAAATTGCGCATTATGCAGTTTCAGTCCTCATGAGGCTAGGCTGGACTATGCATTATGCAGTTCTAGTAGTTAGTCAGCCTCTTGATAGCCCAGACTATGCCTTGTGCAGTTTTGGCAGTCAGTCTCCCAGCCTCGTGGTGAAAATTACGCAATCTTCACACACAGTCACACAGGTATGTTGCATGTCATTCATGCGTTTTGTTTTGGTTTTCAACTGATAGATTCCTTTCCATGAGTGTTTCTATGTCTCTAGGTATCACAGGTGTTCGTCTGCCTCTCAACAGTACAAGTACAATGGCCTCCCAAAGAGTAGGGTCAAAGGACACTGTTGAGAGTGCAACTGGAGATGCAGTTGAGTGAGTGTCTATGAGCTTGCCTATCTATGAAGACACCAAGTTTCTCATAGAAAAGGATATCAAGATGAAATGGCAGTGGCATTGCAGAGAGCAACACCATCAGCAGCAGCAGAAGGTAGCAAACCTGCGCATGACCAAGGCAAAAGGAAGGTTGTTGACAACATAGAGGTGGAGCAAAGCTGTAAGTTCAAGAAGATTCATTTGTGATGGAAATATATTTGGAGATTGAGGCTAAGAGGCAACATCACAACAAGAGGATCACACAAAGGCAAAGAGATAAACAAAGGATGGAGGAAACACAAAAGGAGTTGCAAGCGTTTAAGCAAAAACTCAGGGTAGAACAAGAGTTGTGTAGCAGAGAGAAGGAAGTGCCGCAGGAATAGGTACAGTGGGGGGCACAACATGCGCAGATTGATGAAATTGTGCCCACACAAGATATAGACCCATCCCAGCACCTGACACAGATAGGGTGAGCAGTGCTATCGATCACATGCACAAGTTTTCAGGAGTGTGGATGTCATTTTGTGTAGACATGCAATCCCATCTACTGGCACATTCACCAATGTGAAGACAAATAACCAAGTCTGATTGGTGCTAGACATGTACTTCGATGAGTTGATGCACATAGACACCAACACACACTTGGAGATCAGTGCAGACACTATGCATCGGTATGTTGCTGGCCCGATCGCACTCAAGGCTATGATGCACATGTTATCAGATGAGTTGGATAGAGGATCCAAATCAGTGTAACCATATGCAATGGAGGCAAGAGTTCGTTTTCAGTAGGATGTCACCATTGAGCACACAGACACCATCACAGACTACCAAGCTTGGCATCAATTTGCCACCATTGATCATCGTGAAGATGGAAAGAGTTGGTCTTCCCATAGTTTTCTGAGTCTTAGTGATGTCTTGCATGGCTTACTCAAGCCTATTTTGTCTCACATGGGTACATGTGCAGATTGTAATGTAACATCTTTTAAAAGTGAAAGAAGAAGTGTCGATAGTAGAATGTAACATTCATGTAGTAGTTGAAGAATCATGAGGGTAGGTGAAGAGTCACAAAGGGGACTGTCAAGGGTCACCCCACCCTTTGTTATTTATAGAACGTCATAACTCATTGTACAGGCCTTTGGTGGCCAAGCTTCCTATAGGTGTATCTTAGAGAAAGCTTGGAGTGTATTATAATGAGCCTTGGCTTCTCCACAATGTAGATCTAGTACATCTCTTTGGAGGAGCAGGTGATAGTGACTATAACATTTTGCTGTCAGAACTAGTGGTTGGTAATGGTTGTATTATATGATTGGATCTTTCACTCTTAATATAACACAACCAACACGTTTCATGCATATGTTTTTATTGTATTTTAATGATATATGTAGTTGTTTTCTTACACATGTATGTATGGAATCTTTCTATATATGTATGTATGAACCTTATTGAGATGTGTTGTTGGTTTAACCATCACTTTGGATCATTGTTTTCCCTGCCTTCTAGCTTGTGATATATCTTTTCTCGTGTGTTTCCTTTCAAGTTGTGTGTTTCCACAAGTTTCTAAGGGGCACACTCATTCCCCTTTCTCTGTGTTAGAACCCTTCATGCACCTTCCTTGCCTTGCTGCGCATGTCACACCCTTGCTACCAACAAGGACATCTTACTTACATCTGCGTGCAACCACGGTCAAGGCAATATTGTACAACCCACTGCTGGGACTCTCACACCAAACGGTTTAAGGTCTAGTTGGGACTTTTTACCAGGGAGATCCCCTGAAATGTTGGCGGGTCCAACACCTTCAACAACTTGATAATAATAAAATAATAATCTCTTTCTTTATAACTTCTGTTATTTCTATGTGCAATGGCATAATTTTTCTATCTATCATGTGCTTCCTTTAATCACTACCTAATCAGACTTAGTTGTTCCTCCATCTCTTGAATAAACTTTTGCCCTACAAACACTCAATCCTTTTATATGTCCCAACTCAATGGTTCCTTGCATGGACTTCCATACATAGATTGATAAGGAGACATCTTGATTTAACTATGGAAATTGTTATATAAGGAAACTCTGCCAAAATTTGGTACTCTTCCCAATGGTTCTAGTTATCCATAACATATATCTTAAGAATGTATTCCATAACCTAATTCACTATTTCCATTTTTCCATCTATTCCAAGATGATACATTGTGTGTAGAGTCCCTAGTGTTGACTACAAACTTGTCTAAATATAGATATACACTAAACGTTTCTATTTGAAATTATTGAAAATGATCTTCTTGGGCCACCCATGTAGATGAATAACCTCATGTATGAACACTCATTCCACATCAATGCACCATATGTGCCTATGACCAGAATAAAATGCATAATTTTGGCCAACTTATTAATGGAAACCAAAATGGCGTTGTGCCTTTATGACATGAGTGGAGAGCCCACAATGAAATCCATATAAATGAATTCCCATTTGGACATATGAACATCATGTGGTTGTAGGATCCCTATCAAGTAGTGATGATTTATCTTTTCCTATTAATACTTAAGAAACTTGTGAAAAATTGGATTACATCAATTTTCATGCCTACCTAGAAGAAAAGTTTCTTCATGTATACATATCTCTTCTTCACACCAAGATATGTACAACAAATTTCTTTATGAAGTTCCTCAAGGACAGTGCTTCAAATATCTCCTTCCTCAAGAATGTACATCCTTCCTTGAAATATTGATAATCCATATGCTTAAAGGACATATTCTTGGAACTTAGGTTCTAACTTATTCCAATTCTATAGTGCTGAAGTAACATTCAAATACCAATCATCTCTAAGAAATTGTCCAAACACTCACTACCTCAAAGTGACTTAGAAGGGCGCTAGAGGGAAGACAAGTGAAATTCTTCTCATGGAAACAACCATCACATTCTCCTATTTCTTTATGTATGAAATTCCAAATACACACTCATGAATTTTCTCCATCACTTTTTCCTTATAGTCAGATCCTTTTGAGTGAAGACATGCTTCAATCTTTCTTTATCTATTTTGAGTTTAAATTTTTTCCCAACAAGATAAAAACTCCAAAGCTTTAGAGCTAGCATCATGGATGCAAAATCTAAATAATTCATAACATAAATCCCCTCATGTTGTTTGAACTTACTATATTCATACACTATTTCTCCCTCATCTTGTGTTATTGAAGTTCCCAACCCTTGCTTCAAGGCATCTATGTAGAATGTGAGGTCTTTATCCATATCAGGAACTCATAAAATTGACACACTAATTAGTAATATTTTAAGCTTCTTGAATGTGATGCCACATTATTTGTTACATTCATACTAGATTCCATCATAGTAGCCAATATATTGTGGCCTTTAGTTTTCTGTGTCAACTACAATTCCTTCCCTTGAAATAATATCACCAAGATAGTGAATCTCTTTCTAAAAGAAAGAGCATTTAAACAACTTTCCATGCAACTTGTTTTCTCTTAAGCATGATAATATTAACTACAAGTGCTCCTAATGTTCTCTTTCATTCCTAGAATAGATGAGAATGCCATCTAAAAAGACTTGTACATAAAGTGGTCTATGTATTTTTGAAATACACTACGCATGAGGCTCATGAATATAGCTAGTGCATTGGTGAAAAAAAATGGTACCACTATGAACTTATAGCTCCCAAACTGAGTTTCGAAGGTGGTCTTAGGAATATCATCTTCCTTAATCCTTAACTAGTATAACCTAGTCACAAATCAATTTTTGAGAAAATCATTACTCCTTTCATCTAATAAAAAATATCATCAATTCGAGGTATTGGGTACCTATTCTTCACTATGGCTCATTTCAAATTTTTGTAATGTATGAAAAATTGCAAGGAATTGTCTTTTTTCTTAACAAATATTAACCTTGTGCCCAAAGGTGAAACACTAGACTTAATAAGTCCTATGTCCAACAATTTCATCTGTAATTCGTAGAATTTTAGAGCCACCATCCTATAAGATATCTTAGAAATTAGACACATACTAGGTTTTAGATTGTTATGAAATCAAGTTCCCTCTTAAGTGGTAACCTTTTTAACTCTTTGGAAAAAAACATCCTTAATTTTGATAAAACTAGATATTTATCTAAAGAGGGTCTCTTGCCATCACATACCACCTCTATTATGTAAAACTAACATTCTTTCCTCATGATATGTGTAAATTTCATTGTCGAGATGAAATGTAGAGACACCTTAATCTTGATGCCATGAATATCAATTGAACTTCCCTCATAATTTGAAAAAAACACTCTTGTTGAAACAACCTACAAAATGCTTGATGATATTTTAACCATTACCTACCAATAATTAGACCATACATATCCAAAGTAATGAAATACACTTTGAACCTACTTGTATACAACTATAGGTCTATAAAACATTTGTCAACACTAGGTCCCACCACTTGCTTTACCCAAAATCCATTTTGAATTTGCTAAATTTGTTGTTTTCATAGGCTACCAATGCATACTTTTCTAATGCATATGGTAAAATGAAACTATATGCTACAACATGATCAAACAAGGTTTTAATGTTGACATTGTTTAGCTTACCTAATAACTCCACCATAGTGGATCTATATTCAACATGACAATTATTAATAGCTGGATAGATTTGGTGGTTACTACATGCTTTGCCTACAATGACCTTCCCTATTATGTGCATTATGAATGGTTACCGCATAATCATGTTAATAATGAGGTCCCCTCCACCAAAAACATATAATGTTGCGCAAAGTCTACATAGTATTCTATAGATACCTTTGAAATGAGTTCCTGCTCTTGGAATCCTATGCCTACTAATAGCTCCCTATGAATTCCTTGATGACAATTGAGATGCTACATTTTATACCATTGAAATGCTTGCTATAGACACTCTTTCTATAACTATTTTTCTATACGGAGGTGTCCTAGAACTTCCTCCCCTATGAAGGATCAAAGGGTCTTTTCCTCAAATGTTAACTACTATGTAATGATAAAACTCATCCCCCCTTTGTGATCCAAATTTTCTTCTATGTAGTTAGCATCTACAATTACTTCAACAGTTGAACACAATTTCCACATTCATATCGGGGCCCTTAATTTATGATTCAACCCATACACAAAACTATCTACTTAACACTGGTTGGTGTCCATGTGTGAGACAATACTTAACTAGTTCCATAAACTTCATCTCATATTTATCCATTTTTTGAATTCCTTATATCGAGCATGAAAGGATACTACTTGCTATTCTTCATAAAACATGGGAAATTAATTTCATTGAAACCTCTTCTCAAATCATTTCCATGAGATGATGTCTAGAGTGAGGTGCAATTATATTTCTAAGATTCCCCACCAATCCAAGACATTGTCTCAAAGCTAGAAGATGCTTATTTTGGCTTTTGAGGTGGAGGAAAATCTCCTAGTGTGAAGAAAATTGTCATTCCCTCCAACCATTCATGTTACATATTCCCCTACATGACCCCTAGGATCTTTATTTTTTGAAGCTCCCTTGTATTGACCTCAAGAAGAAATCCTCACTCTAATTTCTTTGACCCTTTCAGACTACACAATCAAAGAGGGGGATACACTTCCATCTCAACTACTAGGTTTCCTTTGGTCTTTTGTGCATCTCATTTATACCCTCTAAAGAGTGCAATATGAGAGCTAGTGCAAATTATGGTGGTGGTAACACTGACATCATTGTCCCTCCATATAGCATTTCATGACCTCGATTTCCTTGAGCAAAAATCATAAATCTCTAATTCTACATCATAACCCAAGGGTCATCAGTACAAGTTAAGGTATTCTAAGTTTTTTCTATATGTGTGTGTGCATGCACACACACATGCATAGGTGTAAATATCCTTTAAATCCTCTCATAATGAGCATTACTTACTTAAGGCAAAGTGGCTATAGGTTAGGGGGGTCAAATAAACATGTAGGCTTGATAAATTCCTCCATATACTTTATTATCTATTTTTCCTTCTAAACTACACCAACATTGTTGGGTGCTTTCATCAATTACCCTAAATTAATTATTATTTGTTTATTTTTAATTTGTTTAATACTATTATTTTTATTCTTATAATACTAATAATAATTATTATTAATAAGATCAAGTTTCGACTCTACTTTGAAAAATCTAGAGTTTCTTTTGCATAGCCATCTCTGCCCCATCCTTTAGCCATATTGTTTCAAGAGTTCATAATGAGTCTATATCTATTAGTATTCCTTGCCAATATCCTCATCTTATACATCCTTTTCATAGACCAAATTGGTGAAGTGTGGTTTTGGATTCGCAACAAATCCTCCACTTGGTGCATTGTGGCAAGCTATAAATTTAAGGAATTTCCTACCAAAAGCAATGTAAGATCCAAAATACAAGCTTAAATATAGTAATATCAAAGAATATATCTAATATATATAGGATCACCATTTGATCTGCAAATTTATTGGATTATGGCCTTTTGAAGGGGCTTTAGTTGTGTGGATAAAAAATAAATGGAACCTCAAGGGTCAAATACAATTTGAGTTAGGAACCAAGGTTTTTTATAGGAATTTTCTCCAACTTAGATGACATATTGGGAATTTTTGAAGGAGGAACATTATTTTTAAATAATGTAGAGCTCTTCATGTAATTCTAGAAGGAGCAGGAAAATCTGGAGGAGGATTTCCTTGCTACCCCAGTGTGGTTCCATCTCTTTATTCTCCCCAAAGAATACTTAGAAGAGGAAACCCTTCATGTGCATAGATCTATGTTTATCTGAATATCTCCTAGCCTCTTCTAGCCTCCAAGAATACTTACTATTATGATAGTGTTTGTAAGAAATCTCTAAACTATGAACAAGTCCCCTTTAGATGTATACATTGCCATCAATACATACACCTTATTAGGGACTATCTAATGAATACAAAGGAAACATTTGAAGAAAAACCTTCTTAGAAAGAACCAATTGATTTGGGAAAAATCCCCCAAATAAGTATAAATTTGAGTCCCCGGTGTACCTCAAATCCTAACCATATCCCTAGATCTGAAAGGTTTTAGTCTCTCTCCTCTCTGAAGGAGTATCTAGAGCAAGTAAACATTAAATAAAGTACACAATCAATAAAAAAGGTAAATCCCATAACCATATAGAGGTTGTGCAAAAGTCTCTTGAAGAGCATCACCAAATCCCACTACCACAAGATATGATTAGGTGCCCTCTGAAAGAAGCTGAAGTAGGAGCCCTACCAAAAGATATGGATATGGATGACCCATGAATAATTTTCCCTTGCAGAAGCATGTCATGGAAAATATGTGATGGACATGCCAAATCATGAGGCTAGGATTTTGTAGAAGGACTATCTTCGAAGAAAACAATTAGGCTTGAGTTCCCGATAGTTCAATATTGAGGTACAAATTATGGATTTCAAGGTGGTCCCTAGACAAGAAAAAAAAGGCCAAAAAAAAAGGCCGTAAGAGAAATGAGACACAAACCCAAGAATACAATGAACAATTAGTCAACTCGGCGAAAGTCATGCAAATGTCAAACATATTTCCCCCCTTGAAATATTGAATCCTCAATGAGTTTTCTACATTGTTATGATTATCGTAGTAGTTTTTCAGATTGTTTTTTATTAGTAGGAAACTTGTTAGTTTCAAGTATCTTGTGGATTTTAGTCCTCATTTGGAAATTCAAGCTATAAGTAACTTTCATTGATTAATGAAATGATCCTTTTACCCCACAAAAAAATAGTAATAACAATTGTTATTATTTATAATAAATAGTAAATAAATCCATTTCTTCAATACCAAGATGTAAACCTTTATATGATGTCAATAAACAAAAAGATATACATAAAACCCTTCATTGATATTTTTAACTAGAGAGAGAGAGAGAGAGAGAGAGAGAGAGAGAGAGAGAGAGAGAGATCTAATTCCCTTGAAGAGTTGGAATTCATATCTTAAAAACATTTATGAATTCCCTAATGCGATGGACACCATTTTGAATGCCTTTATAGAGGACGATATCTTATCTTTGGAATACAATGAGTTTGAGGTTAAGTGTCTTGCTAATGGGAAAGCTAAGGATATTGAAGGCTACCAACCTGGATTTTTTAAAATGGGAGGGTCTATCCGCATCCCTCATTTATGAATTCCCTAATGCCATGGACACCATTTTGAATGCCTTTATAGAGGATGATATCTTATCTTTGGAATACAATGAGTTTGAGGTTAAGTGTATTGCTTATGGGAAAGATAAGGATATTGAAGGCTACCAACCTGGATTTTTTAAAATGGGAGGGTCTATCGGCATCCCTCACATACACAAGCTCTTCAATTTGGTAATGAAGAAAGGCTTTCCTAAGCCTTGGATGTAGAGCCTCATTATTCTTATGTTTAAAAGTGGAGAGAAAAAAATTCACTCTAATTATGGAACCATTATGCTTAGCTCAATTTTCCCCAAGATGTATGAAATTATTTTGGAAAATAAGATTAACCAGTGGCTAGAAAACCATGGTAAAAGAACTAAAGAGAAAGTCTAGTTAGGATATATCATTCAACTTTGGACCACCATGCTACTCTTAGGATCATTGAAAAGGAATGTTGCAATGATAAAATTGATCTCTTTTGTCATTTTGTTGACTTTAGAAAAGATTTTGACACCGTTCCTATAAAAAAATTGTGGAAGGGTCTAGAAGAGATAATGGTTCCTCTAGAGTTGAGTGCTGTTGTAACAAAGTTGTACAAGAGTTTTATTACCAATTTTAGGACCGCTAAGGTTTGATAAAGAGAAATTAAATACAACATCAAAGTCAAGAAAGGGTGTCCCTTATCCCCTACCTTTTTTGGCATGCAAAATCATAAATTAGAAGAGTGTTTGGAAGATGTAAGGTTGTGTTGGCCCCATATTCACTAGCAGAGTCATTAATCTTCTATTTTATGTTTAAGGTATTTCTTTTGGCAAGGAGCCATTTCAATATTGGAAAGAAACTAAGAATCCTCCAAGATGGGTATGATTGTTAATATTGAAAAAACTAAAGCCATGATAATTAAATCCAAAAATTTCACATATGGTACTATTGACGGTTCTGGACCCACCAACATTTAGGGGATCACCCCGATATGAAGTCCCAACTAGACCTCACAAAGTTTAGTGTGGGAGTCCCATCTGGTATTATGGCCCAGTTGCCGTTGTCTTAAGGATTTTCCTCAACTCTTGCTTGTCATCACAGGAGAGTGGTCTGCTTTATCTTTGAGAAGTGATGTTTGTGTGCCTGGTGAATGCTAGTGTACTTGTGTCAATGGTTTTTTCACTGTAAAGGGAGAGGGTGGGAGTGAGTCCCAAGTTGGTTGGGATGAAGTCCCAACTCTGCTAGGAACACACAACACAACAGGATGTGCACAACTTCCGTAGGAGCAGTCCACATGGATGCGGCAGTCACAACACACAAGGGAAGATAACATGTACAACCCTCAGTGGATGAGTTTGCACGAGTGCAACGGTTTTTACAACAAGTTTTATGTGAAAGGTTTGTCTGATGTTCAAGGAGATAGTCAACACGGGTGAGACAACATTAACAACATATACGACACATTTTCATTAACAAATTATGTATTACGACAGGTTAAATCAGTTCAAGTGTTCAACACAAGTTAAAGCAACATGCATTACAAGTGTTTAATATTAGTCTTACAATAATTACAATACATGTGTGAAAACGTGCTGGCCTGCTAGTAGGCTTCTAAATTAAGCGAAAGTTCTAAGACACGTCGTTAAATCATACATCACTAACCCTGTGCACGGGACATTGGAGCCACTACTTACTCCTCAAAGAAAATATTACAGACTCTCTTGGCTATGTGGAAGGACCTGAGGTGAAGAGTCCTTTCCATGTACAAATGAGGGGGTATTTATAGCCAAGGGTGAAATTGACCTGTGTGGCTGTTCAACTACCCTCATGACTGTTTGACTTCCATAACTTTTCGACTTTACATGACACTTTGTACAACAATTGGGTCTCTTGGACTTCCACGTTACATTACATTGATTTGACAACATGGCCCACAGTGGAGATGTGGACAACATGACTCAACATGACAGTGTTGGTACATCCGTGCTGCTGCTGGAGTGCATGTCTAGCTGCAGTGCTGTTGGGTGATGGATGTCTTCATGGTGTATCACAACTTCACCTCCACATGAAAAAATGCACGAAGTCTCTGATGGTCATTGGTTCTCTTGACATTGCTTTGGCACGTTTCTCCTTGCTTGTATGTTTGAAGGCTTGACAGGCTCATCTGTTCACTAGAGGTGTATGTTCATCCATCCATGAGCATATCTTGCATGTTTGTTCGTCCGTCTGTCCTTGAACACATCTTTGCATGATCATCTACTCACGAGCACATCTCTTTGCATGCATAGTTCGTTTGTTCGTTGGTGAAACTGTCCTTCTACATGTGCTCCCTTTGTTCATCTTTTTCATCGTCGTGCCATGTTTGTTAGTGTATCTGTACTTGTAGTCACTCATGACGATACAACATCAAATCTAAAAACCTCCTAGTCTACCATGACACATGATAATTTTAGATGTAAGTGCCTGGGAAAGGTAACAAGGTTGCGAGGCAGGATGATGGCTTCGCACACTACCCAAGAGTCATTGTGTGATGAAGATGGGCAATCCAAGTCGACAATGACTGTCTGCGAGGTTTGGCTTAACTGGAAGGAAAAACTGTGCAAATTTTGAGAGGGAAAATCCTGGCTATAGGAAGGGAAGGTAGATAGAATATGCACATTTTATAGAACGAGTGGGCAACAAGGGCTTGATGACAAAATTTGCACAAATTTATGGAGAAATAGGGCGGGTTGCATGGAGGATCAACAAGTAGAAATTGTGCAGTTTTTTGGAGGAACTGGCCAGGATCCTGGCAGGAAAACTATGCAATTTCTGGAGCGAATTAGCAACTGGTTGCTGGGTCACTGGTAGCAGAAAATGCACAATTCCCAAGGGGAAGTGGTAGTCAGCTGTTAGGAGCTTAGCACTAGAAACTACGCAATTCCTGGAGGGAACTGGTAGTCTGTTGCTGGGAGCTGCTAACGAGAGAAATTGCATTGAGGTTGGGAGGTCAGCCTGTTGATCATCTTTGTGCAATTTCTGAGCTGAGCAGACTACTGGGAAACAAAGGGCCTGCTCATGAAAATTGTGCAATTTCCTGGATGAGTAGCCAATAGATTGTTGAGAGGACTGACTGGAAAAATTATGCAATTTTATGAGGGAGACAAGGATGGGCACTGGGTTTCTGTCCGGCCTGTCTGTGAAATTTCTTTAGTTAGAAGAATAGGCAAGGTCAGTAGCCTCTACACAATTTTTGAGGGGAGTTAGTCTCGGAATGGCTACTGGGTCCGACTCTTTGGGTGGCTAGCATGAAGGTTGTTTGAATTACTTGCGGGCAACACAACTTGAAAGGACTTTCTTGGTGATTCTGCGTTGTTTTGGGTGATAGTCGATCAAGTTGATGGCAGGTTGATGGTACGACTGTAAAAGGGAATTCCAATCATTAGAACTGAGCAAATTGACTAAGTGTGTGAATGAGTGAAAGATGAAAATGTGATCTTACAAACACACACCAACATGACTTGACAACGCAATGACTCAAACCAACTAGACACACATGTTCGACATTACTGACCGACAGTGCAAGCGATAAGTGGGACACTCGTGATTGATCGTTGATCGACTGTGACGATGCTTGTGTGATAGTCGATGTGACTCCATGTGTGAGCATGACATATGCTTTCATAGCAAACACAACAAGTACACATGAAGCGAAGACTTTGAGCATAACTATAACAATGGTTGCAAGCATGACTTTGACATCAACATGCAAGAATTGGTGAAATGAACAAGCGAGGCAAATGCTAAGACTCACACAAGCTCACAGACTAAACCCGAGTGTGTGTAGTCATCAAGTGAAACTCTCAAGGGATGCTCCAAAATTGGGTGCAGGCCAAAATTTTGGAGGGTGGTTGTAGCCGCTACATCACATGGTGACACATTGGTAGAACTCCAGCTTTTCTATTTTGGTTCATTGATAGCATAGGGCCTTGGTCTTTTGGGGAGTATTGAAACACTGTGCGGGTTACATCAGCTTCCCCACTTACCGCATGGACATATGTGGTTCACCTTTTTCCAACTTAGTCGAACACAATCAAAAGTTCAGCTTGATCACAGTGTTTCGAATCTGGGAAGGGTAGTTTAGCCTACGAGTTTAAGATTTTCAGAGTATAATTTTTCATCTCTGGTGTTGCTCCACTTCTAGCAGGCCTGGACAGTACCCCAATGGAGTCACGCAGGAACACAAACATTGCTCCACTTCCAGGAAGCCTAGTTAGTACCTCGGTTGAGTTGCATGCTTCAACTCTTTGTTCAGGAAGCCTTTCTCTTCTTTCGCCTTTGTATTTTTCAAGAGGACTGTGGATAGGAACTTATTTACTTTTGGGGTGAAAGAGGGATCCCGACTTATTGAGAGAAGAAGAGGTTGTTCCTTCAGAGAAGCATGTAAGACCTGTGACAGAGGTTTGCTTTTTTAGATTTTCCCTTTCTCCGTTTCTACTAGTTGGATGAGCTTGAATACACAAAGCAGAAGGCTGAGTACAAGCATGGGGATTCCTAATGTGGACACAAGTTCATGGTTGTACCAAAAATTCCCTTGTAGACAGTTTGTATTTTCTGTCAAGACTTCATCGGCTGAAGCTTATAACCAAGCACAGAGAAGAAGGACGCAAGACTAACCAAGTGTTGTAGTGTCACAAGTCTCTTCAAATTTCATCCACATACTCTATTAAAAAACCAAAACGTAGTAGTTCGTAGCAGTTATTTCTGGAAACAAAAATAGTGATATATCAAACAAACAAAACCAATGTGAACAAAAAT
Source organism: Pinus taeda (assembly GCA_000404065.3). NCBI lineage: Eukaryota > Viridiplantae > Streptophyta > Pinopsida > Pinales > Pinaceae > Pinus > Pinus taeda. Next base: position 46,866 of record APFE030959657.1, read on the forward strand.
AGTGATCATAACAAACAAAGTAAAAACAAAGGCATTAAGCAAAGAAATCAAGATGCAAACAATAAGCAGTAAGAAGACTATGTACATGCCACGAGCGCAACCCGATCTACTAGAAATTATGCTTGAGATCTTAGCTGTTGACAGGAAGGTTGTCAATCCTCCCTTCAAGTGATTGCAGACAGTACATGTGTGGGCCAAGCTTCTCATGGATTGTATATGAACCAATCCATGGGGACTGGAACTTCGTATGTTTTCCCTTGTCTTCATGGGGCTTATCCCATTTCAGAACCAGTCACCGACATCGAAGTTAGCTTTCCCTACAGACTTCTTATCGAACCATCTCTTGATATGGTTTTGGTGGAGTGTGAATTTTTCTTTTGCTTTCATCCTTTCCTCCTGAAGCTTATGGAGAGCATCCATCCTATGTTGAACTAGCTAGCAAGGCTTGCCTTAGGATTCTTGGGAAAGTTGAAGTGTAGGCAAGTAGATATTTGGCGAAAGGATGGCTTCTTTACCATAAACCAGTAAGTACGTTGAGGTATTTAGAGAAGGCTTGCATGCCACATGGTTAGCCCATAATGCATTCGTCAGGGCGGCATGCCAATTATGCTACTAAGAGAAAGAAATCTTCTTGATTATATGGACGAGGTTTTTATTCATGGATTCTGCTAGACTGTTTCAGCAAGTAATAGTTAGATTAATGCTTTGACACAGTACCATTTTGTAATGAAAATTCATAGAGTTTCAAGGACGAAAAATAAGTTGCATTATAAAAAACAAGTGATACCGGAATGCTGAAGCGTGAGATGATGTTTTGCTGGAGGAAGCTGATGACCTCCTAGTTGTTCACTTGTTTGAGTGGAACTGGTTCTATCCACCGCATGAAGTAGTCAGTTGCTGTTAGGATGTAGCAATGTTTCTTTGACGAATGAGTGAAAATTTCCCCAATGATGTCCAGGCCCCACTGTTGGAATGGTTCTGTCACTGGAACAGGGTGCAGTGGGGTTGCTAATCTCCGTGTTTTGCTAGTGCATCGCTAATAGACTAGGAACTTGTGGACATATGCATGTGCATTCTTGAATAATGTGGGCTAGTAGAAACTGGCTTGCATAACTTTGTACGTAGTGGTGTTTCCTATAGAGTGACCCCCGACGGGTTTCTCATGCAGATATTGAAGTACCTTCTCTGATTCATGTGCCTCTAGGAACCTAAGAAAAACTCTATTATTGTGCTTTCTGTAAAGCACTCCAGGCACTGACTGATATGCTAAGGCTTTTAGGTGCAATGCCCTCTTCTGTCTGATGGAAAAGTGAGAGGGTATGGTGTCATGCTCAAGGTATTGGCACACATTTGCGTACCAAGAGGTTCCATCATCACTGGATGTTTCTCACTTTATATCATACATCTCAATCTCTTGCTCCCAGTCGGCGAGATCTTCTTCGCTCTCCGGAGCATATATTGCTTCAGCTGCAAGTCTGTAGAGCCCATGTCCTTTGATAGTGTGAACTAGCTTAAATTCAATATCATATTCTTGCAAGCCTGTCATCCAGTTCACACGTCGTTCACCTAGTTCTTGTTGTACAAGCAATGTGTAGACAGCTGGGTGAGGGATGAAGACTATGCAATGGTTCTTCAGCAAGTAGGGCCTGAAGTGTTTAAGCGCCTTGTAAACTGCATAAGCTTGCTTGTCAATGACAGGGTAGTTGAGTTCTGATCCCCGCATGCTTGCACTCATGAAGGAGATTGGGCATTCATCGTTCATCTCATCCTTCTGAGTGAGTACTAAAACTAGTGAATTGTCGGAGGCAAAGGTATATAACATGAAATCCTTCTTGAAGTCTGGGTTGTAGAGTGCAGGTGCTTCCGCAATGGCTTGCTCGATCTGGGAAAATGCATATTTTTCCCTCTTACCCCAGTTGTAGACTGCATATTTCTTGATCATGTCCTGCATGGGCTTAATTATCTGCGCATAATCCAAGATGAAATTCCGGAGGAAGTTTATCTTTCCTAAGAAGGACTACATGGATTTCTTGTTGGTTGGGTAAGGGATTTGTGTGATAGTCTAGACCCAGTTTGGATCCACCTTGATCCCAATTTTGGAAACAATGTGTCCGAGGAGGTTCCCCTCGGACAATGGGAATACGCTCTTTTTGGGATTCAAGGAAATCCTATATCTCTAGCATCGCTCAAAATTTTTCTTCAGATGGCGTATGTGGTCCTCTCATCTTCTTGAGAACACAGTCACATCATCAAGGTATACCACTACGCTTTGTCCGATGAGTCCGTGAAAAGTGATGTCCATGGCATGTTGAAATGTTGTGCCTACGTTTACAAGCCCAAATGGAATTCGTTTGTAAGTGAACGTACTCCACTTGGTACGAAAAGTAGTTTTGAGTCTATCAGGTTCTGCTACTAGAACCTAATTGTATCCTGAGAAACCGTCAAGAAGGGAAAACATTTGTGCCCTAGATACTGTTTGCAAAATATGGTCCATAGACAACATAGGGTAGTTGTCTTTATCCGAGGTGTGGTTTACGTTCTGGAAACCGACACACAAGTGGATTTCCTCGGACTTATTACGTACAAGAACAAGATTTGAGACCCTTGTGGAATGACAAACTTTGTATATGATCCGTGCATCCAACAACTTAGTAAGCTCTTTTTGTATGAGGGGTTCAAGTGACAGATGTACTTTCCTCAACTTCTATTGATATGGCTTAACCCCTTCTTTAATCAGGATGATGTGTTGGATGATCCATCTGTCATAAGTTTTCATATCATCATACATCCATGTGAACACATCCCGATACTGTTTAAATAAGAAGATAAAGGCCCACCACTCTTGCTGTGTACAACATGTACCAAGATTGACAAACTTCAGATCTTGTTCTATTCCCAGGTTAATCAGTTCATGCCTCATGGTGGAACTGTGGGTCTTGATGTTCCTTGGCCCTTGAAAACATTCTTGCAAGTCATAAAGATTTTCCAATGTTGCCACACCCTTTGTGATAAGGTGGCCTTTCTTGTTACCATCTTTAGCTTGCAGAGAACGCTCATGCTCATCATCGTCTATCGCTACATATTTGAAGATGTCAACATTGGCCGTGAAATGCAGTATCTATTGATCATCATTAAACACGTATAAGTTAGTTATGTTTTCCGGGATAGAAGGTTTGTACAAAATTTCAATACTAAATCTATCCCAAATCAGTGACATTCTCGAGCTACATTTGCAGTGCATTGGCAACTACATTACGTGTACGTGGTACAACAATGATATTAAATGCTTAGAAGTTTGATATTAGTCACCATACCTCTTTTTGGTAACTTTTGAGATGTGTTGATAAACAGTGAATGGTGTTCCGTACCTATTGTACCACTATCTCTGAATCACCTACCACTTTGAGTGCAACCATATTGAGGCTAATGTTTTTTTGGAAGCCTAACACAAGTGCTTCATACTTAGGAACATTGTTTGTGCACTCGAACTCCAAGTGACTTGAAACCAGATGCTTCCTGTTGTAAGGGTCGATCAAGACACACCCAACTCTTGAGCCATCCCGTGTCTTTGATATGTCAAAGTACATGGTCCACAACTTGTCTGTACACAGATCACTGGATGTGCTAGTAATACTACTACTAATGTTGTTGCTACTACTACTACTACTGGTGTAATGTAATATACAAGTTTCATTACCATCAGTTGGGCAAGGAAGGAGTCCCAACTGTGTGTCTGGTGGGGTTGGAGCTAGTCATGCAGGATAACACCCCAATGCTATTTCAAGGAGGAAGTTGCCAAACGTTTCATTCTCTCCATTAAGGGGAGTGAAATTATGCTTCATGTACCTATCAGATAACACCTGGATTTGATTGCACTTTCCCTTGTATAGAAGTCACATGTTAGACCAATCTATAGAAAAATATTTGTCTATCTTGCTAGACTAGTCTCTGCTGAGTAGTAGACCATATTCTTCCGGTATGTCCACAACTACTATGTTAATACATTGGTGAAATCGACCATCATGAGATAGTCAGTGATCACATCTCGTAGTTCACCAATGGTTGGCACTGATGTTTGATCAAATTGTATGATCCGTGTGGAGCTCTTGCTCCATTGTGCATTGATATTCTTTGCAATGGAGAGCAGCATGACGTTGGCTACCACAACGGAAGCAACCAAGCAGTTGTGAACATTGCAATTCAAAATTTCAAAAGATAGCAGGAATGGAGGGAAACCTGAGTTTGCTTCTTCCATCTGGAGTGTATTGAGCACAATGGAAAGTGATCCGGGAGGTGTGCTTACTCCCTTGCTGGTAGAGGCTATGTTGTCCTTTTCTATCTGTCCTAATGCGCACAACAAGATATCTCGCTAACTGTGGTTCTTGGCTAACTTGAAAAAACTGATGTTTGCTCGAGTTTTCTTCATGTCATCAAAAATGTTGTAGTCCAGAGGTGGTAGAATTACTGAGGTAACCAGGGTAGAATAGATGTTCATGTTATCCAGAGGAGTGTTTTGCAGCTTGCTTCTCATGGATGCACCCTTGCCTGCCACTGTCTTCCTGGACTTGTTTTGTGTCTTCTGCTTTGTGGCGACTGGTAGGTCGGCCTTCCTTATCAACAATCTCACCTTCTCTTGCATTTTCCTAAGTGTGTGAGGAGCCCCTTTACTCCTAAGATTGTAACGGTCAGTTTGCTTTTGGGGCTGCTTCTGGGTATTCATCTTGGACATTGTTCGCGAGCACTGATACATGTTCACCACATGCCCAGAGCTTGATGGCTCATCAGGTGCAACCTCTTCATCACCATAAGTGTCTTCCAACGGCTCCTGCTTATATCTTTCTACATCGAGTGTATGATTATAGAAAGTGGTTGTGACTCACTTCCAGTCCGAATAAGAGTTCTCAGGATGATGTTCTTCATGGAAATAACAAAACTTAGGATCTGCACACCATTTGAGCTGGAACACATGCTTCTGTGCAGTTTTGGAAGTGAACAAGTTGCTACTTGATGAGCTGCTTTCCTGTCTCTGTCTGGGTAGATGGATGCTTGCAAATGTGTCCATTTTCCATTGGTTGAGCTCGGACACTTTTATAGTCAAGTTCTTGACAAGGCGAGTGAGGGTCTCAATATCAGTTGCTTCCTTGTCTCTACCCTTTCTTGCCATTGCTTGGTACTTCCTGTTTGCATCCTTGGCGTCCTTCGCTGATTTTTCATCCTTTATGACTCCAATTGAGCGCAGGTCTTTTTCAACAACAACAGCCTCTTCACAATTTCTAAGAGTGTAGGTTTGGCAGCTCACTTGACGAACTACACAATGCTGGTGGGTAGCGCAGACGTTTAGTAGTCAACAGTGATGGAGTTATGAGGTTAGTGTCTCCTGCAAACTTGTTCAATATAAGTGTAAACCTCTGATTGAAATCTTTCACTTTCTCTTTGCCCTCCATCTTGAGGCTTCCCAATTCTTTGAGTAGCATGGCTGGGGTCTTGTCATAAACAAAATTTTCAAGGAACATGCATATGAATGCGCCCCAATTATGTAAATAGTTGGGTGGAAGGATGTGATACCATGTAGCTGCGCGACTGTCCAAGGTACATGGGAACAATATACATGCTACATCGTCATACTGTACCTCAAGGGTCTGCAGCTGTAGGTAGAAGTTGTCCAAGTGATATTCTGCCTTCACCATGCTATCAAGGTTGAACTTGATGTTCATTCTCTTCGCTCGCTTTGACATCTTGTGCAGAACAGCCAGGAGAGCCAATGGACCCTGAGTCATCCATTCAAGATTTGGGCTAGACATTTCTTCTTCTTCTTTGTCCTCCTCTTCTCTTTTAGAATCCGATGGTTTTGGCTCTAAGTCCGTTGGATCATCTCTACCTCTGCCTCCTCCGCTTTCTTCCCCTCTACCTCTTGTTCCAGAGTTTGAACCCAAGATCACAAGAGTGTCTTGTTCACCTTGCCTGAAGATCAGAGGTTCCTCTTTGTCTTCAATAGCTTCTGCTATACCTTCAAATGTGGCAAGGACTGCTTCTTCAACCGATGATACAACAACTTCTATGGGAGTGGCTTTGGGATTCCTTGATACGTATGGAAGATGTTGTATGCCTGGGATCACTCCGACTACTTTCACGAACTGGTGAGTGATGGGACGAATGGAGTGAAAGTGTTGATACAGAATCTCATGTTCAATACTGGGAGGTGAGGAGTAACCAATTGCAGAGTCGCGTGTAGGTGATAGGGAGTGTGAGTTACTCCCTTGACCAGATGGTTGATGAATGAGTGTGAGAGGATATTTATCCATATAGAGCTGGTTTCCCTGCTTTTAGCGCCAGAAATGTTGTCGGTGCTAGAACCGCCAACATTCAAGGGATCACCCTGGCATGAAGTCCCAACTAGACCTCACACTATTTGGTGTAGGAGTCCCATTTGGTATGATGGCCTTGTTGTTGTTATCTTAAGGATTTTCCTCAACTCTTGCTTGTCAACATAGGATAGTGTTATGCTTTGTCTTCGAGAAGTGATGTTCGTGTACCTAGTGAATGCTAGTGTACTTGTGTCAATGGTTTTTTCAATGTAAAGGGAGAGGGTGGGAGTGAGTTCCAAGTTGGTTGGGATGAAGTCCCAACTTGGTTAGGAACACATAATGCAACAAGACGTGTACCACTTCCAGAGGAGCAATCCACATGGATGCAGCAGCCACAACACACAAGGGAAGATAACACGTACAACACTCATCGGATGAGTCTGCATGAGTGCAACAATTTTTACAAGAAGTTTGATGTGAAATGTCTGTCTTATTTCCGGGGAGATAGCCATGATGGGTGAGACAATGTTAACAACATATACAACACATTTTCATTAACAGATCATGTATTACAACAAGTGAAATAAGTTCAAGTGTTCAACACAGGTTAAAGCAACATGCATTACAAGTGTTCAAGATTAGTCTTAAAAAAATTACAATACATGTGTGAAAATGTGCTGCCTTGTTAGTAGGCTTCTTAATTAAGCGAAAGTTCCAAGACACATCGTTACACCATACATCACTAACCCCATGCACGGGGCGTTGGAGCCAGTAATTACTCCTCAAAGAAAATATTACAGACTCTCTTGGCTATATGGGAGGAGATGAGGTGAAAATTCCTTTCCATGAACAAATTAGGGGGTATTTATAGCCAAGGGTGAAATTGACCCTTGGGGTTGTTCAACTATCCTCATGACTATTTGACTTCCATGAATTTTCGACATTACATGAATCTTTGTACAACAAGTGGGTCTCTTGGACTTCCATGTTACATTACATTGATTTGACAACATGGGCCATAGTGGAGATGTGGACAATATGACTCGACATGACAATTCTGGTACATTCGTGTTGATGTTGGAGTGCATGTCGAGCTACACTAATGCTGGGTGATGGATGTCTTCATGGTGTATCACAGCTTCACCTCCACATGGCATAATGCGCGGAGTCTTTGATGGTAGTTGGTTCACTTGATGTTTCTTTGGCACATTTTTCCTTGCTTGTATGTTGGAAGGCTTGACACACTCATCTGTTCACGAAAGGTGCATGTTCGTCCGTCCGTGAGCACATATTGCATGTTTGCTCGTTCGTTCATCCACGAACACATATTTTCATGATCATCCCTTTGCGAGCACATCTATTCGCATGCATCATTCATTTTTCCATTGGTGAACCTATCCTTCTACATGTGCTCCATTCGTTCATCCCATTCATCATCATGCCCTGTTTGTTGGTGCACCTATACCCGCAGTCACTCATGATAAGACAACATCAAATCTAAAACCTCCTAGTCTACCATGACACATGATCATTTTGGATACAGATGATCAGGAGAGGCAGCAAGGTTGCGAGGCGGGATGATGACTCTAGGCACTACTGATGAAAACTACGTAAGAGTCACTGTGTGATGAAGATGGGAAATCTAAGTCAATAGTGATTATCTGCAAGGTCTGGTTCAACTGGAAGGAAAAAATACACAAATTTTTGGAGGGATAATCTGGGTTGTAGGAAGGGAAGGCAGACAAAATCTATGCATTTTACGGAAGGAGCGGGAAGCAAGGGCTTGACAACAAAATTTGTGCTAATTTATGGAGGAACAGGTCGGGCTACATGGAGGATCAACAAGCAGAAATTATGCAGTCTTTTGGAGGAACTGGGTGAGAGCCTCGCAACCAATATTGCGAAATTCCCAGAGGGAACTAGTACTTGGATACTAGGTCATTGCCAACAGAAACCTTGAAATTCCCAAGGAGAACTAGCAGTCAGCTATCAAGAGTGTGGCAATAGAAACTGCACAATTCCTAGAGAGAACTAGCAGTCTGCTACTGGGAGATGCTAGTGAGAGAAACAAAAATGAGGCTAGGAGGCTAGCTTGTTGATCATATCTGTGCAGTTTCTAAGATGAGAGGACTGCTGGGCAATAGAGGGCATGCTCATGAAAATTGCGCAATTTCCTGGATGGGCAGCTGGTCGACTATTGGGAGGACTGATAGGAAAAACTACGCAATTTTCTGAGGGAGACAAGGACGGGCACTAGGTGTCTGTCTGACCTACCTGTGCAATTTATTCAGTCAATAGAATGTGAAAGGTTAGTAGCCTCTGTGCAATTTTTTAGGGGAGTTAGTCTCGTGGTGGTTGTCGAGTCTAACTCTCTAGGTGGCCAGCATGAAGGTTGATTGAATTTCTTGTGGGCAACACAACTTGAAAAGACTTGCTTGGTGCTTCTGTACTTTTCCAGGTGAAAATCAATCGATTCGATGATGGGGTGATGGTCCGAATGTCAGAGGGAAGTCTGGTCATCAAAATTGATCAAATTGACTAAGTGTGTGAACGAGTGAAAGATGCAAATGTGATCTTACAAACACACACCAACATGACTTGATGACGTGAAGACTCAAACCAACCAGACACATATGTCCGACATGACTGACTGATGGCACAAGTGACAAGTGCGACACTCGTGATTGATCGTTGATTGACCATGATGACGCTTGTGCGATAGTGGATGTGATTCTGTGTGTGAGCATGACAGATGCTTTCATAGTGAACACAACAAGTACACATGAAGCGAAGACTTTGAGCATAACTAGAACAATGGTTGCAAGCATGACTTTGACATCAACATGCAAGACTTGGTGAAATGAACAAGAAAGGAAAATGCTAAGACTCACATGAACTCATGGAGTGAACCCAAGTGTGTGTAGTCATCAAGTGAAACTTTCAAGGGAGGCTTGAAAATTGGGTGCAGGCCAAAATTTTGGAGGGTGGTTGTAGCCTCTACAACAGGGACTTTTATATGCATCAACAACTACTTGGAGCAATTTCCTTCATAGAAATATCTCAAAATCAATATCTATCAAAATCTCAATTGGGATTATATCATTGAGAAAATGATAAATAGATGATGGAAAGATTATTACGAGGTTGAAAACAATTGTAAGTTAGCATATATTTGGATATGGGATACACCTCTTTGAGACTCTAATTGGTCTTGTTAATTTATGTGGATATGAGGTTTCGGTTTGCAATATCTTTAAAGATTCATGGAGTAATATAGAAAAAGATTTGAAATCAATTTATAATCTATAATATCAATATTAAAGGAAATAATCCATTTCCTATCCTCTTGATTGAAGCAAGACTTTCCCCCATTGAAAGCATGGCTATTAGTAGGTATATTATGTATAATAATAAGTTAATTAATATGGAATCCAAGAGGTTTCCTAAAATTTCTTCTAAATTTAGAAAAAACCCCATATTTGGCTCAAGCATGGATAGCATAAGGATTCATAGCCTTGGATAAACCATTGGGGGATAAAGGTTGAGATCATTTTCCAAAAGAAGGATAATATTAAAAATGTTATTACTTAAAAATTAAAGGGAAATTGTGGGGAGAGAAAGAAGTAGAGAGAAAAAGGAAAATAAAATATTATAAGAATGTGATTGACCTAAATCTTAAAAAAAATACATATCTATGTATTGACTTAAGTTAAGAAAAAAGTGAACATTTCTAAAACAAAAACAAATTCTGATGAGCTTGGTAGTGAAATTGAGATTTGATCAATTCTTGAAACACCATGGGATGAAAGAGTTTCTCACCTTAATGACACCAAGAGGGTTGAAGATGAAAACATGTTTTTCCTTATATTGTCCATCTTACGCTCATATTCAATCTAATTTCCAGAATATTTTCTACACTACTAGCATTCTTGACCTTTTAAGTCAACAAGCTTATGATGATCTTTGAATGCTTCTCTGAATACCTTTTGACCATAGAAATAAAATTTTAAATATTCTAAGTAATCTCTTACTTTCTTAAGGTCCAATAGACCATATAGGTCTTAATGGACATTTATCCTCCTCCTCCTCCTCCTCCTCATCACACATAGACAGATATATAAAGAGAGAGAGAGAGAGAGAGAGAGAGAGAGAGAGAGAGAGAGAGAGAGATGTTACATAAGTTTCTCCAAAGAAGGAACATTGGAAACATGGGTATGAGTGAGTTTGGTCTAAAATGCGGATGCAAATTAGAGTTTTATTTACTATCAATCTGGGTAAGTAAACTCTGAGGATCATCCAATATATATGGACTTAGAGACAAACTAAACTAAGCTAGGTGAAGAAATGCCAAAGCTCCCTTACAGGAGGTCTTTCATTGGGATCTCCAACACCTATTTAGTCATTTAATCAAAATGAAATCTAGAGACATTGTGACAAGTGCAAGAAATATTAAAGCTCCCTTACAGGAGACTGTTTATTAATATTTCTAATCATTTTAATCAACAAACTATTTAAACTAATGAAATTAAAGCACTTAAACCTAATTCTGATTGATTTCATGAAATATTAAAGCTCTCGTACAAGAGACTATTCATTTATATCTCAAGCATATGAATCAGAAACTTAAACTGATGAAATCAAACATTAAATAACAAATTAGATTCATTGAAAGAAACATTAATACTTTCTTACGAAAGGTCATTCATTAATATTTCAAACACATGAACCTAATGAAATTTACAAATAAAGATAAAATGAAAGTTTACCAAAACAAAATGAGCATGCGAGTGAGGCAATGGGTGCCCTCCATAGCTCCAGAAGCACACTTAGAAAGAAGTCAAATGTAGAAGAAAATCCAATCCAATTTATTTATCATCAATTGCAAATTGCAATTACAAGCTCCAAGTTCTACATTCCAAGAGGTCATAAACTCTACATTACAATGACTTTAAAATCTAAAATTACAAATGAAGGACTAAGTTTCTAAATTCTAAAAATTAAGATTACAAATGAAGGAGATAACACTCCTATTTATACAACAAGATGAGATAAAAAACTCATAATGATGATCCACTATTCCCTCTTCAAATCCACATATCTCTCAACCAATGGTGACACATAACCCTATCCTCCATGATCTTCTCCATGAGGTCCATGGTTGTATCCATGAGGTCCATGATCTCCTCAAATTCGAATTTGAACATAGAGTGCCACATAAGGGTGCCTTAGAAGCTTCTTTTGTACCTACACATGCCAACAAAACTCATTCTAATTGTTAGGTATAAGTATATGGATTAAATTTTTAAAGTTTAACCACAAATTCACTTAAAAATACTAAGAACTAATAATGTTTTGGAAAACACAATGGTAACCCATTTAATGATGAAAGTGAAGTTGATGTGGTGACATGGTGGTGGAATAGAGGTGAGAAAATGTGTGAATGGAGTAGTGGATGTATTTTAAGGATAATTCTTAGGCTCAACATACCCCCAAACTGAAGGTATTGCATGTCCTCATGCAATCTATTACATTACTTTTGATACTTGAGCTTTGGCTTAAAATTTGCATGATATTATTTACTTAACTTTTGTAGAGTGTTTTTGATGAATTGCAACTTGGTTCTTGTGTTTCAACCATATTTTGTTTGTTGCATTCAATTTTAATGTATGATCTTTGCATTTTCAACCATATTTTGTTTGTTGCATTCAATTTTATGATCTTTGCATATTGATAATGTGATTTTTATTGCAAAGTATTTTGTTGGGATGCATCATGGTTGGTTCTTGTGTAGCAACCATGATTGTGTTGCATCCAATTAGCTTTTAAGTACCTTTTACAAAGCCATTTATAATAGTGAGTATATTTTGAAGGTATGTGGGTTTTAGAATGTGATATATGAATATGGAAAAATATGAATGTGACAAAGTATGAATGTAAATGTATCCCCACACCCCCCCAAACTGATGGTTTTGGAAGTTTTATGAAATGAGGAAAGGAAGTTTTTCCAAAAATTATCATTCTAGCTTTCAAGGAATTAAATGGCTAAAAGTTAGAAAATATCATACCTCAACTTACCCTTTCAAAAATGGATGAGAGTTATGCATGTGTGGCTACAAAATTTTGGTCATAGTCTTCTTTACTTGGTTTTGAAAATGGTGGATGGAGTCGAAAAAGTGAATCTTTTATTGTTGTTTCATCTGCTGCTAGATCTTCTGTTGAATGTTCGGAATCTGCTGCTGAATACGAATGGAAATGTATAAGGCTTGGAAGGTATACAAAATTTAGAATTTACACTTCCCCTCAGCCTTATTTATTGACTTGTCCTCAAGTCATTTACATCAAAAACTGAAGAGTAATGAATGTAATTCTGCTTCCTCTGCTACAAAATGATTGATCTTCAAGTCTTCAATGCTCTTTCGCATAATTCTTGTCATGTGAATAAATGTTTCGGTGTCGAACATAACATGAGATCTCAAGATGCCCCAAACACATCTTTCTAAGTATGTGTTATCACTCAGGTTGTCCCTAAGCTCCTGAAGGGATACGGCCGAGGTAACCACAAACCAATCTTTGGATTGAAGGTTCTAGCCCACTTGCAATCAGAGAGGGCTCTCTCTTAATGATTTAGCTTTGTTGATGATGATTTTAGGCTAGTTATTGGGTGCAAGGAGTTTTGCTTGTGTTTGGGTGGTGTTTGGATGGAAGGAGGATGCTTTCAAGTAAAGAGGCAATGCATAGTGTGGTAAGTTTCAAACCATTGGGCATGGAGTCGTGGAGCAAGACTACTAGTGTGTTTTCTTGGTCACAAGAGGAAAATGGAGCAAGGTAGCTACTTATAAAACAACCTTCAAGCTAAAAGGATGGAATGAAATGTAAGGAATGAGAGGCAATTAAGAATCTCTCACTCAGCTTAACAGAGGGAAGGGGAATGAACTCTATCCAGGGGCAATTAAGAATCCCTGGATAACTTTCATACATGGTGAATTAGGGCAAACATGAGCCATATGGAATCCATATTTATGCCTAAAACAGATGAAAACATAAAGAGACAACAGAAATTGAGCATAGAGTGCAGTTAAACAAGTTCTAAGCTAATCTTTCTTTTTGCTGCTTAGATGTTGATTTATGAATGGAAAATAGAGGTAAGAAGCACTTATTGAGTCATGTAACAGCACAAGAATTCCACAGTCACTCTTCAACTATTAAACACAGTGAACAATCCATTCTCCAAGCTCGTAAGCAGTCTTTGATTATAGAAAAATATCAGATACATAGAGCGAGTCTTTCTTGGAATGCATTAACTAACTATCCATCCAATAACAACAACCAACCCTTATTACATTGTTCAGGGCTCTATATATAGGGTAAGTATCCAAAAACATTTATTACAACCGACCTAAACAGGTCTGCGGGAAAAAATCTTTTTAAACCTAAACTTGTACTGAAATTAAATGCAAGTAAATATCCTTTGCGCTGCGCCAGAGGCAACTGGATCAAAATGAGTTAATATGGTGTCCTTGGTGACCTGGTGCAATGCTTCTGCAATAACTATGCTTTGAGCTTTGGTCCACTGATCTTACGTGAGTTTGATGTGTAGTAAGTGTGATTTGAGAGCTCTTTAATGGCATCTATTGTTTTGTTGACTTTGCTGGAGGGTTCTTTAATGCTTTATCTTCTTCGGGCCACTGATAGATCTTCATTGATACCCTTTACCGCATCCTGATATTCTTTGTCATGAATTTTGGTGTTCACTTTGGCTCTGATACTCTTTAATGCTTGGACTGGGCCTCTCTCTTTCTTCTGATACGCTAAAACTGCAAAATCGACCCCTTTTTTCTCTTTCTGGTGCAAAACAGCTGAGGAATCAAAAGATTCCCCAATTTGGCCCATTTCCCATAGCGATGCGTGATTAGCACTAAGTGCTAATTGTGCATCAAAAACTGCCTCAGAATTTCATTATGGGCCTTCGAAGCCTCAATTTTGCACCTGCGCGATTTTTCTGGCGGGTGACATTAGCAGTGGGACCCTCTTGTACGATGATGACGTCAGCAGGGTGACGTGGCAGTACGACAGGGTGGTGACATGGCAGTATGGTGATAGGCCGACGCAGGCAAGAAGGGGTGAGGTGGGGGTGATGTGGTAGGTGACGTGGTGCTTACGTCACGCAAGGGGAGGGTGGTTTCTGGTTTGTGGCGCACTGCTCTTGCGCCTGGGCGGTATTGGTAGGGGGGGCTCCGCCACAGCCGGGAGGGCGACACGTGGTGGGAGTACGACGACAAAACCGCCGATCTCCCAGGCGCTAACCCTCGGCAGCTCGGGGCATGAAAAGACCCGCCCACCGTAGATCGCGGGCGCTGTAGATCTGACGGATGGCAGATAAGGTAAGTCGGTGGAGGGATAAGGATGGGGTCCCGTGCGCCAATTTTTTATTATTTAATTCGGCAGGGGGGAAAAACATTAGGAAAGTGGGTTTTTGGGGTTAAATTTGCGCGGGGTTAGATATTTGAATGTGGGGCTTTTTAGGAGAAAGGGCGGGGCACGGGTTTTGTGCATTGGAAGGAGAAATTTATGCCATTGGAAGGAGTCCAAAGGCATAGGAAGATGGGTTTTTTGAGAAAAAGGAGGGTTGTTACTAAGTTCCAGATAAACTCAGTAATTCCCAAGTGAAATTTATGGTTATTTTTCAACCAGGGGGAGGGGATAAGTATATAGGGGAGTTATTAACATAGTTTTTAGTAGGGGATGGGGAGATACATAGGGAGCTATATAGTAAAGTTAGTAGTTAATATGACCATGATGAGAAAGCGCTAAGTGTGTGAATCTTAGGTTATTAAGGGGAAAAATGATTCATAAAGGGAGTATGAATATTCCTTGAGCAAAGTAGATCTTTACCAAGGCAATTGATATGAAAATGATGAAACTAAGAGATATCAAGCAGATCTTGACCTCTTTGAGGAAGTTAGTAAGTGATTGAGGAAAGAAGAAGGAGGGGGAGTTAGACATGCCTCGCTTGAGTCCTTCAAATGGAAACTACCTGATAATTGTGACTTGAATAGATATGACACTTGAAAACATGAAATTGATCATAAATCAACATTCTGCAACCTCAAAACTACCTACCCAGCCTACTTACCTAGCATTTTTTCTTTTTTTTTGGTTTGGGTGCACTTAGACTTGCAGACCCATCTTTTCAATTTTTCTTTTACTGTCTTCCTATCTATATCTACACTTATTTCATCCAGGGCTCAGATTAGGCTGTTGAGCACCCTTGCTTCTCTACCTATCTAGGAATCTGCCAAGATTAAGCTGCTTGGACAGATGATGATTCTCTATATTCTAAAACAGGAAATTGAAACCTAGGGAGACCAAGATTAAACCATTTGGACCTCCCTTTAAGTGAAAATCCTTCAAAAATGGAATAGTACATCAAAATTGGAACACAGCAGTGGCACTTGAACTGGCACATTCTCATGGCATCCTTCTTTGGATTCTGTAGCAAATATGGAACATTGCAGCATGCAAAGAATGACATATTTGGCATGTAAAAATGTCAATCATGAAAGATGAGTAACCTGCTGCAGCAGGAGGCTAACAGTGGCTCCACTTGGGGAAGGCTTTTCCTTGGGAAAAGTCAAGAACAACAGGTCAGACTGCCTTGATCTTCTATTGTTGTTGTAGATTTGAGATTTCCTAGTGCTGACTGTTATTCTCTTGAAACTCCGGAATGAGAACAACACTTTCCCTCAACTGAATTGCTTGTGACTTGTATAGCACTGCCTGCTTTCTTCTGCGTGCTCTATCATTCGGACTGTTACACAAAATAAAACAAAATGCTGATATATACAAACTTTTTGCACAGAAATGATGATGCTGGGTTATCTTTAACAAAAGGGATCATGATAATGCTTTAACATTCGGCCATTTACAGGGCCCTCTTCAGCTGTACTACCAACTTCAGATTTGAAGAAATATGTGTTGTTGCCTTGCACTGCACTGATAATGAATGGACCTTTCTAAAGAAAATCGAATTTTGCATGTTTTCCTTTGTCTTCTC
Source organism: Pinus taeda (assembly GCA_000404065.3). Taxonomy (NCBI): domain Eukaryota; kingdom Viridiplantae; phylum Streptophyta; class Pinopsida; order Pinales; family Pinaceae; genus Pinus; species Pinus taeda. The sequence continues at coordinate 63,225 of APFE030959657.1, forward strand.
TTCGTGAATCCCACCTTAGAACTTTGCTGCCAACACAGAATCCTCAGCCTTGGCCCCTTTATCAAACAACTTTTTGAGCTTCTCCTACAAAATCTGAGCTCTGTCATACACTTGCTCTATGGTTTGCTGAAGGTGAATGGTCTGATTAATTCTTCTTTGAATGTCATTTGGTTCGGCCTGAATCTCCTGTAACAGTTTGATAGTAGGAATGCCCAAAGATGAAGGAAATCTGGCTTCCATGCCATATACTAGCTCATAAGGGCTCATCCCAATGGATTTCTTGGTTGAAAGTTTGTCTGCCCACAGGGCATTTGTGAGCTTCCTATGCCAATTCTTTTTGTTCTCTTCCAACACTTTCTTTATGATGTTGATGAGGCTTTTGTTGGATGATTCAGCCAAGCCATTACCTTGAGGATAATAAGCTGTAGAATGGTCCAAGGTAATGTGAAATTATGGCAGAAGTTGATCATCTTTCTGGATTTGAAGGCAGCAACATTGTCAGTGATGATTTTCTCAGGGCAACCAAATCTAGAAAGGATATTGTCCTCAAGGAATCTGATAATAGTGGAGTCATTGGCTTGCCTACATGGAATGGCTTCAATCCACTTGGTGAAATAGTCGGTGGCTGTTAAAATCCACTTGTGCTGGCCTGAAGAAGAGGGATGGATTTCACCTATGAAGTCAAGACCCCATTTTTGAAAAGGCTTTTCGGTTGAGATAGGCTTAAGGGGAAAAGGCAACAGTTTTCTTTTTCCTTCAAATATTTGGCATTTGTGACATGAAACAACAAATTTTCTGACATCTGCAAATAGAGAGGGCCAATAATAACTAGCCCTTAAAATATCGTCAGCAGTGGACTTCCAATATAGATGCCCTCCACAGTCCCCTGCATGGAACTCTTTCATGATGCTGTTGGTTTCATTTATGGTTAAACAGTTTAGCAATATTCTTTCATGATTTTTCCAAAACAGGGCACCACCTAAGACACAAAACTTTGATGCTTTCATTTTTAAAAATATCTTCTTGGTTCTGGACAATCCTGGGGGAGCACACAGGTTTATCAATACATAGCAAATATCAGCATACCATGGGGATTGTAAAAAGGTTTCACTGATCTGTGGAGTCGCCAGCTCCTGTTCATTGTCCAGCTGATTGATGTCTAAGGCCTGAAAATTTGTTTCAGACATTAGCTTGGCTAAACCTTGTCCCTTTATCAGCTTTGTGGGTTTTATCTCAATGTCATATTCAAGAATACTGGCAATCCATTTGCCTCTTTTGCCTTCTAGTCCCTCTTGAGTTAATATGTCTTTTACAATAGAGTTTGGGTAATATGCAATCACATGTGAATACAACATATAAACTCTGAAGTCTTTGATGGCTTTGACAAGGGCATAGGCCTGCTTTTCCATGATTTGTATTTCAAAGGTGCATCTCTTAAGGCTCGGCTGAAAAATGCAATAGGCTTTTCATTTCCTTGATCATCCTTTTGCAGAATGACAGCAACTATCGTGTGCTTTGAAGCAAAGGAAAGATGATAAAATCCTTGTCAAATTGTGGACTTGTGAGTACATGCGTTTGAGTCAAGGTAGCTTTGATACTCTCAAAAGCCTGCTTGGTTTCCAGAGACCATCTTACCTTAGCATCCTTTTTTAACATGTTACTTAACAATCTTATCAGTTCTGCTAAGTTTGGGATAAATATCCTTAGGAAATTGATCTTTCCAAGGAATGCTTGCAAATATTTTATGTTTCTTGGGTATGGAATTTGAAGGATTGCTTGAATTCTTTCCGGATCAATTCTGATACTGTCTTTTGAGATGATGTGGCCTAGAAACTTACCTTCCTCAAGGCCAAACAAGGACT